>JAODAL010004947.1:0-149668 GCA_025379985.1 Phyllomedusa bahiana | reverse complement strand
GGGGGGTTTTGGGGCGTTCCCCCCCCCCCCATCCTGGGCTGTTGGGGGTTGCCGTGCATTTTTCCCCCGCCCCCCAGTCCTGGAGCGTTGGGCTGGTGTTGCGGGCATCCCCCCCCCCCCCTCCCCCCCCAAATCCGGATTTGGGTGTTGGTTGCCGTGGCGGGCCCCCCCCCCCCCCCCCCCCCTTCCTGGATGTTTGGTCGGTTCCCGTGGCAGTTTCCGCCCCCCCCCCCCCCCCATCCGGAAAGGTTGGTCGGTTGCCGGGGCAGTTCCCCCCCCCCCCCCCCCATCCGGAAATTTGGTGTGGTTGCCTGGATCCCCCCCCCACCCCGGAGCTGGTGGTGCCGTGGCAGCCCCCCCCCCCCCCCCCCAATTGGGGGTCGGTCCGGGGCCGCCCCCCCCCCATTCCCCGGAATTGGGGGTTCGGTTGCCGTGGCACCCCCCCCCTTGCCAAAATTGGGTGGTGGGGTTGCCGTGGCAGGCCCCCCCCCATACCCCGGATTGGGTGGTCCGGTTGCCGGGCCCCCCCCCCCCCCAATCCCCCGGGCGGGTCCCGGTTTCCCGTGGCAGCCCCCCATATCTCCCCGGAGCTGGTGGTGCCGGGCTCATACACTCCCATTAGCTGGTTGCTATGGATATGCCGCCTGACAACTGTTTTAAGTTATGCGTTGTCAGGAGCCCCCCATAGAACCGTCTTCCAACTACATGCTGCCCTTTTTATCAGCACAAACTCATTCTAAAAAGAGAATTTCTTCTGGTTTTTTCGGCTAGGCACGTTCATACACAGTCGGTATGGAAAGGGCGGCCCATCCGGGAATTTGGGGCTGCCTTATTTTACAAAAATCGCCATGAATATATCACCGGGAATACATTAAAAATCACCAAAATTTAGGTTTTCAGTAATTCACTTCAATAAGTGAAACTCCCATATTCTATAGACTCATTACAAACAGAGGGAACTGCTTCAAGTGTTTCTTTCTGTTACTCTTGATGATTGATTATGGCTACAGCCAAGGAAAACCCAAAAGTCATTATCTCAGAAAATAAGAGCAAGTAACACAAAACACCGGCTTCCTAAGTGTTTTAAAGGGTCACTTAGTCTGGTTCAGCAGGTGACACAATCATGGGGAAGACTGCTGACCTGACGCGTCCAAAAGGGCAATAAATTGACCCCTGCAAAAGGAGGGAACCACGACAGGTCATTGCTAAAGAAGCTGGTGTTCAGATGCTGGACAAAGCATATTAATGGAGGTTGAGGGGGAAAAAAAAGGGGAAAAAAGGTGCCCCAAACAACCGGGATAACCCAGCCTTGATGGGATTTTTAAAGGGGTTGTCTAAATTTTTTTTTTTAAAACGGGGTTTATTTGCTTTTCCCTTTTTTTTTTAAAGATCTGCAGGCCCAGTTTTAAACTCAAATTTATCCAAAGCGCCACCTTTCTTAAACCCCCTTTTTTTAGGGGTGCCACCTGGTTTGCTTTTCACAACCTATTTACGCTCTCCTATGGCTGCCAGCACTGGTGCATAGCTACAGCCTTTTACCTTTTTTACAAGACCTGGCTTCTACTGCAACCTAGTAGAAGCCAGTAGACAAGCCCCTGAAATCAAAAAAGAAAAAAATAAACAGGGCTGAGTGAGATAATCAATGCAGTGAGACAACCCCTTTAAGAAAAGGTCATTAAAAAGGAGGGAGATTTTAGATAGACTGTTGCTGGAGCAGTCTTCAAACTTCCCGCCAGATTCCAGGACATGGCAACAAGTTCGCACCCATGTGTCAAACCACTCGGAAACCCTAGACAACGCCAGAAGCCTTACCTCCCAAGGAAAAGAAACGGACTGTTTCTTTGTGTCCAAGGGGTTGTTTTTGGATGAAAGCATTTTGCATTGATTTGCACAAGGTCCCCCTGTGAGGTTTTCCCCCTCGGGGTGGGTTTTTGGGGGGCCGTTTCACTGCTGGGGAAAGTGGAGAACCACAGTCCAAGTGCTGGGGGTCTAGTGTAAGGTTCCCATTAGTGAGGTTTGAGGAGCCGGGTCATCGCGGGGAAGAGGGAGACCACAGTCCAAGCTGCTGGAGGTCTAGTGTGAAGGTTCCACATTTAGTGATGGTTTGAGGAGCCGTGTCATCTGCTGGAGGAAAAGGGAGGACCCAGTCCAGCTGCTGGGGGTTATTTTGTAAGGGTTTCCCATTTTGATGGGTTTAGGAGCCGGTCACTCGGGGGAAAAGGGGGAGCCCCAGCCAAGCTGCGGAGGGTTGTTAAGTTCCCATTTAGTGATGGTTTGAGGACCCACCCATCTGCGGGGTGTAGGTCCCTGTGTAAAAACAAGACCAAAGACCAGGAAATTTTCAAGCACTTCATGCTTCCCTCTGCCGCCCAAGAAATTGAGGGCTTTTTCCCGCAGCTTTCTTTTGGCCGAAAATTTGTTTTCCAAAAAATTTTTTTTCCCATTGGTCAAATTTTTCGAGATAATGACTTTTGTGTTTTCATAATTATCAAAATTAACAGAAAAAGCACTTAAAGTTAATTCTGTTTGTAATAACTCTATAGCGTTTCACTTTTTTTTTTTTATTGAATTACTGGAAAAAAAAACCTTTTGGCTGATTATTGTCATTTATTGAGAAGCACTTGTGTATCCCCCCTCTATACGGGGGCAGACTAAGGCCAAAAGGGGTTTCCTTTTTAAATTTTCCAAAGAGGGAGGTTTCCCAGCGTCCTTGCTATAGTAAGCATGGCCGGGAACGTAACCCCCCCCAATTGCCGCATCTTTTTCCTGCCCGGGCTTTTTCCCAAATTGAGGACCCGGGCCCCGGTAAACCCCCATGTTGAATCCCTATAGGATGTATGGCTTTGTATCTGCAGACTCACCTGACCCCTTGTCTCTTCTCTTTTCAGGCTTTTTTTTTTTTTTTTTTTTTTTTTTTTGTTTTTCTTTTCAGGTTGTTTGACAGTTCGAGCCCAGGTTGGTGCTGTTTTCTTTCCTCCTAAGCTTTGCCTCTCCCCGGCTGGTTGTGAAGTTAGTTGCAGCCGGGGCAGATGACACGTTAGACACCTTGACAGTCACCTGACCGTAATGTAGTGATGAGGAAGTGAAGGTTCGGCTGATACCTCATCACTTTAATTGTTCCTGTGATGGGAGCAGTGTTCCCTGCAGAGGATTTCAGGAAGAACATGTCTGTGCTCTATAGAATATGAGGCTTGGGCTACATGGGGATCTTTTTGGCATAACTTGGTGCAGTTGTTCCTTGTAATCATTATCTTTATTGCTTTAAGGTTCTGCTTTAGTATGCCAAAAAAGAAAACCTGGGCTTTTGGTGACGAATTGTGCATTTTTTTTTTCTCTTTTCTCTTTTCTCCTTTTTTTTTTTTTTTTTTTTTTTTCTCCTTTTCATATGGCCAAATTGAACCAAAAACATATTTGTTGAAACAAAAACCCCAAACACTTTTTTTTTTTTTTTTTTTATTTGTAATTCATTGGATGATGCAACCAAAGTCACCATGTAGCCCTAGCCTTATATATCAGAATTACTCATTTGTTAGAAATCATAGAACTAAAGATTTTTTTTTTTAGACTTGGTATATTCACAAAGTACAGTCAATTTATTAATTTTTTTGTTTTTAAATGCAAAATTGTTGTAAAACGCCATGACTTGACAGAAAGCCGATGAATTCTCACAAAAACAAATTGACTACACTGTGTGAAGATTTTAGGCTACATTCAGTCGGGTCCGTTCTGCTGCAGGTTTACCTATTAATGCAGATTCGTCCTGGAGTAAAATCTGCACTATTTCTGCTCCAGTTGGCGGATTTTTTTTTTGCACGCACAGGTCGGCTATGGAGAACCTGCAGCGGATCTGACCCATCTGAATCTAATCTTGCATTGTACTTGACTCCACCTCCGATTACACAGAACGTTTACAAGCTGCAGTATTCAGACCCTTCATTACCCTTCTGTCCTGTATAGCGGGGGGCCTTTCTGTGCACATTGGAAACGCAATCATTTCCTTTGTTTCGTGTTAACTTTGAAGGCTCCTAATTTTTTTATAATAATACAGTCTGTCTCAAAGACATCAATCGAAAAACATAAAAAAAAAAAAAAAAAAAAAAGAGGATAACAATCCCCCCCCCAAGCCTTTGAGGGGATTCCCATCAGTCTAAGCCTTCATGCACACTGCGTTGTTTTGAACAGATGACGGATCCGTTCTGATGCAAGGAAAAACGTATTAATTACAACTGTAGGTGGACGGACGTGCAATGTACTTTGACATAATGTCCATTCTTACACTTTCCATCAGATGGAAGACGCAGGGCGCTGCAGCAAAAACGGATCCGTTACAGTATCCGTTCTTTTTTTTTTAAAGTTTTAAGCCCAATGGAAACTTTTAACCCCCTGAAATAACTGGCCCTTGGAGGGGAAATTTTTCTTTTTTCCCCTTTTGCTACTTTAAATGGAAAACTTTATCGTGGGCTATCCCGCCCATGTATGTATAAAAATAATAAAAAAACCCCCCCCAAATCGCTTTTGAAAAGGAACAACGGACCAAAAAAAAAAAATTATTTTAAAATCAAAAAAAGGGTTTTCAAACGTTTTGGCCCCAATGGGGTGCGCTTTTTGGCGCATACATTATAGCGTACACATTTTGATACGTGGACAAAAATTTTAGTGTGCATGAGGCAAAATTGGCGTTTGGGTTCCCAAATTTTGGGGCTCCTGAAAAGTGGGGGGCTTAGAATGGAGCATAGCAGAACACGCCGCTCCCATAGAGCAGAGCCGGATCTACATAGCAAGCCCACACCGTTGAAAACGGCACCTATAAGACTTTGCTGGCATACGCTGTTAGTTTGATAGGTTTTGGGGATTTTGAACCAATGAGGGACCATGAAATTTATTCCCTTTTGAGGGGAAAAAGGACACTCAGAACACGCCGCCCCCCTAAAACAGAGCCGACCCCTTTTCGGGACTTTGATGGCCTATGCCACGGGGGTTTTAAAAACTGGGGCCCCTTCCAGCTTTTGGGGAAAAATTTCAACTCCCATAATGCATTTGAAAATTAACCCTTTAACAGGGGGACATGATGGGAGTTGTATTTTTTTTCCCGACAGCTGGAGAGCTGCCAGTTTGACACCCCTGGCCTATGCTATTAGTTTGATTGGGTGCGAGCCCACCCCCTTTTAAAAAACCCGAACCTAGGGAGGACCATAAAATTTGGGAAAAGCTATGTTCAAACGTTTTTACATCGTGTCTTTGGGTTTAGGGATACTGAAAAAAGTGGTACCCCCGTGGCGTGGGGGGCCCGGAAAGCCCCGGGGCCCCTATTGACATTTTTAACCCCGGGGTTTGTTGGTTTGCCGAAATTAAATGCATTTTCACTGATGTATTGTAAATGGGGGGGGAAAAAGGGTAAATCCCATAGTTTCCTTGGGGAGCAAAAGGGGTTTCCCTTAATTTAAAGGCGCGCATTTTCCCCGAAATTGGAGCACAAATCCCACGGAAAAGGCCTTTCGAAATTACCCCGTGCGAACACCCCCTTTAAGCCGTTTTTCAAAAGGTTTTTAAAAAGGGCCGTATTTTGGGGCCCAAAAATTTAAAGCCCCGGAAGTGCGAAATTTAAAGGGCCGAAAAACGGCCCTTTTCATTAGGGGAAAATTTCACAGTTTCATAGGGGAAAAAAGGGATTACGCCCCCCCTTTTCTCCCCCCCCCGGGGGAACCCGCCGGGCGGGGAGAAAATTTTTAAACATGTAAATTTATTTAAAGGGCGTATACGCCCCGCTGGAAATTCAAGCAAGGGGCCCCCGGCCCGAAGTGGCGGCCCCCCCCCCCCTCCTCCCCCGCCCCCGGGTCCCCCGGGCCCTAATTGCGGGGCGTAATTACCCCCGAAATTTAAGCCAGTAAAACATACCCTTAAACGGAGCACAGCTGATTTCGCCACTCGCGTAGAACAGAGCTGGTTTTTGGCACCCTTTGGACCGACCTCTGGGGACCCCGCACCTAGTGGATTTTTGATGGCGTACCCCCGTTTTATGGGGGAACACCCCAATGTTAAAGAGGCGAAAATGGTGTGCCTTTAGTAGACGGGAAAACTCCGTTAAATTTTCCGCATCCATTACTTTTGGTTGGGCCTCTTTTTGGGGGCCTTTTGGTACCCTTTTCCCCGGAACCTCTGATTTAAAGAGATGTGACTATTTAATACGGACGAAAAAGTAAGAGAAAGGCTTAGGTTTTCGGAGCAGGAGGAAAATCGTCCCTACGGGTTGGAGACATTATCAGTATGTCAGGTTACAGACTTTTTTTTTTTTTTTTTTTTTTTTACTTTCCCCCCCCACAGAAGTCCCAAAAAAAAGCAAGGGAGACACCATGTTATGCCACCAAGCATTGGTGGGGTATAGGGCGCAGACTATAACTGCATGGTGTCAGCCACACTAATAGGCACAATTTGGTTAATGGCAATACATATGATTCCCATAAGAAGTGTAACATGTATCTCATTTCCCTTTTACAAATAATTTGAACAAAAAAATTTGGGATGACCCCGGGGGAATAAAAATTTTTCTTTTTTTTCTTCCGCAGCTTTGGGGTTTGGTTATCAAGTGATTGAGTTATAAGAGGAAACTCCACTAATGTCATGCATCAAACTGCGTAAACCACTGCATAATGGAGACCTAAACCTAAAAAAGCTTATCAAATAGATCAGGCTCTCGGTGTTAGAGATTCTGTATGAGTAGGGATTTTTCTTTTCAAAAACCTTCCTAAACCAAAAAAATAAAGCTTTTAAGGGTTTTTCCCCCCTAAATGTGCATTTAATTAGTTCACAAAATTTTTCCACTTGAGAAAAAATTAAATAAAAAAAAACATAAAGGAAAACACCATGTACATGCAGAATGGGTAAGAGGCGGTCACTTTTTTTTTTTTTTGTATTTGCTTTCCATTACGAATTTATTTAAAGGACGTCTCTGGGCAAAG
Organism: Phyllomedusa bahiana; assembly: GCA_025379985.1. NCBI lineage: Eukaryota > Metazoa > Chordata > Amphibia > Anura > Hylidae > Phyllomedusa > Phyllomedusa bahiana. The sequence goes on along the minus strand of JAODAL010004947.1, from coordinate 142,712 downwards.
CTGAAATGCCCTGTCCCTCACACAAGTATCAGAGAACCCGTCATGCCCATCCCCAAACTTTTCATGGGTTTTAAAGGAAACCTGTCAGGTGGTTTATTGCACCCCATCCGAGAGCAGGATGTGATGGAGGGAGAGGAGCTGAGCTCTGGGAATATTTGGGTTTTATAATTTTGGGGAAGGGATTCTATCACTTTGTCTTGGATGGGGGACAAAAAACCACCTTACAGGTTTTCCCCTTTAAGCTTGAACCGGGGCCCTTTCCCCTAAAATTTAGGGGATCCTCAAACGGGGGCCCTCCCCCTGTTGGGGGAAAATACAAAATCCCCTCATGCCCACTGGTTTTTAGATTTTATTAAAAGCATGGGGAGTTGTAGTTTTTTCCCCAAAAGTTTTAAAAAGGGCCCCCAGTTTTTAAAGGGTTCCTGCTTAAATTTTTCCTGGCTTTTTGTCTTGCTGGTGGTAGGCGACGGCAGGCATGTGGTTGTTATTCCCTTAATGAAAATTTGGGGGGAAACGGAAAAACCTCCCCGCAGGTTTCACAAGCAGTTCTATGCGGAGGAGTCCCGGTGGGCGGGGGCCCTTTTTGGGTTTTAAAAACATAAATACAGCTAGGAAACAGAAAGCGGGGCCCTCTACTGGAAATCGCCCGTAGGGGTTAAATTGATGGTTGGCAGCCTTAGTTCTTTGACTCTCTGTTTTTATGCTTATAGAAGGAAGCCTGCCAATCATGGATTGACTCCACCCACTGGACTCCTGAGCAAAGGAAAAGCAGGAATTTCACTTTGTAACCAAATTATATGTTTCCAGTAAAACTATTTATCCATCTGCTCGGCTCCCCCTACACTAAAGCTTGCTGCCATTAGATTGGGTAGTAGTTTCGCGGTTCACCGGTTCCCTGTAAGGCTGGGGTTCACACAGTGAATTTTTGATGCGCCTGCACTGTCCCACTTGTTTTCAATGGGAATACACAAGTGTGAATTTTTGCAGCCGCGAATTTTACATCTTTGTTGCTGTATTTGGCACTATTAACGTTACGGGAGCCCGGACTCTGAATGAGGCTCATCTCTTTCCTAAATTGAGGTGACCCTCAGAGATGTCCTTTTGCTTTTGCCTGTTAGAGAGGAAAAACACAAAATTGAATCCAGCCCAATGACAAAAAAGGTTTCTATTGGTGGAAGAGACTTCTTCTTCTGTAATCCTGCTGTGTTGGTGGAGAATGGTAGTTAGGCCATTGGAGTGGGAGATGAATCCTATCTAAATCCTCACAGTAACTTGGGTTGTAGTGAGAGGTTTCCATTTAGAAGCACTTATATTTCATACTGAGTAGTAATGTAAGGAATGGCACCAGTCCCGCTTGGCCGAGTACTACCGCTGCTACGGTCCCGCTTGGCCGAGTACTACCGCTGCTACGGTCCCGCTTGGCCGAGTACTACCGCTGCTACGGTCCCGCTTGGCCGAGTACTACCGCTGCTACGGTCCCGCTTGGCCGAGTACTACCCTTGGGTAAGGTCCGCTTTGCCAGTATACCGCTGCTACGGTCCCGGGTTGGCCAGTACTACCCCGCTAGGTCCGTTTTTGGCCGGTAACCGCTGCTACGGCCGGTTTGGGGCCATACTACCGGCTACGGTCCCGCTTGGCCGAGTACTACCGCGCAGGTCCCGGCTTGGCCGGTACTACCGCTGCAGGGTCCGTTTGGGCCCCGAGTACTACCGCTGCTACGGTCCCGCTTGGCCGAGTACTACCGCTGCTACGGGCCCCCTTTGGCCCGAGTACCCCGCTGCTAGGTCCCCCTTGGCCGGGGGTACTCCCGGCCCTCAAGGTCCCGCGGTCACATTGCAGTTTTTCGGTCAGTATTTTGCATGTTAAAGCAGAAGGGCATTTTAAACCTACACAGTGCAGCCTGGTTTTGGCTTACCAATACCATTGGGGTACATTCAAATGGGTCGGGTCTGTGCAGAATGCAATCTGCGTGTAAAAAAATCATCCCCTAATCGGTAAATTTTTTAAAGGTTTTTTTTCCAACAATCATTCATTTTCATCAGTAGGGACAGGTAATTTAAAAGACTTTTCCCAAATCTTGCTTTTTAAATTTTACCCGGGTCAGGATAGGACAATTTTATCTGCTTGGGGCACATGGTGTCTCAACCCCACCGTCCATCGCCCTTCCTGATTAGACAGAGATAGGAGTGATTTTTATCACCCCCGATGGATAAATCTTCCGCCGTCCACACGACGAGTTTTTCAGGTCGGATTCCAAGAAGATTCTGATTTGAAATACTCGTCTAAAACCAAAGGTAAATCATCCCTATTGACCTCAATAGAAAATATGTGATGAAGTCCACACAATGCAGATTTTCTTGATTTGTCTTTTTTTTTTTTTTTTTAAGGGATTGTCCCCACGGCACAGGTTGTCGGTTTTTCAGACTATTTGTGATTTTACAAACCATCTGAAAACCAATAAGCAACGCAAGCAATGGAAAATCCGCCAGACTTTTTTTTTTTTTTACACCGCCGGCGGAACATGAACATGTGGGTGTGAAGGGGGACGGCTTGAATCCTGCAAACCATAGAGAAAAGCTGTCCCCTGCGTGCCAAAAACAGACCAAATACCGGTCTGAAAATCCAATCGGTATTTGGTCATTGCCATGTAAACAGCCTTAAGAGTATGTTCATGCAGCCTAAGGGTATGTTCACACTGCTTATACGCCGGGTGTTTTGGAAGCACGCGCTGATCAGTGCATACTCCCATTGACATGCATTGTCAGCGGCGTGTAAGCACCGCGGACAATTGACATGTCACTTCACTCCGCAGGCGCGCATTTCGCCACATATAAACCAAAATGTGTGCACAATTACGCAAGAAAATAAGCCGTGTGCACATACCTTAAGAGTAAAAAGAAAACCTAGAACGTGTTCATTCTTCCTTCGTATTCCACGTGCAGATCCTTTCGGAAAGCCCATAGACGTCAATGGAACTCAATTTTTGACTATTAATCCACTGGGGGGAAAAAACGACCTAAAATCCACATGAAATGGGAGAATCCGACAGATAAGTTTTATCCCTAACAAGATTAGCTTGTTTACCTTTGATAAGGAATTGTCTGCACTTCTTGGAGGTTCTGAAGCTTCGTGTACTAGAGAATAACTCTCCTGCAGTCATCTCGCTTTACTAGGCTCATTGGGAATAGCAGAGCTAATGTGACAATCACTGCTATAGACCCACCTACAGCCTGACCAAGCAACGCACATATAAAACTTATAAAACAGCACGATGAGAAAATCCCTTTAAATCTGCTTCTGTTGGTGAGGCTTTATTTTGTGTAAGACCCCCACCTGTTTGAACGTACCCTCATAATGCTGACCTAAATGCAGCAGAGGTCCCACTACGTAACCTTTTCTTAATTTAACATCTTTAATCTGCAAGCACTAAACGGAGAGATCAATAAAAAGGCAACGAAACTAAACCTAACCACATCAAAATAAGCCTGTAACCCCCAGGGACTGATAGACGTCACGTAATCACTAGGTGAGGAGACCTCTGGGTAGATTGTCCCCCGTCCTCAGACGTTGCAGTCAGGTCTTGTGTGCATGAATGGGAATGGAGCAGCGAGCAGGAGTCGCAGGGGGCAAAATATGAGTCTCGAAAATACTGTTTTTATTTCAATTTTTCTTTGACATAGATAACTACTGAGCTTATCACAATGAAATATTCAATCAGAGTGACACAGAGAAAGTAAAGGTAATTTGCCAAACCATATATTTTTTTTTTTTTCTTTCTGATTTTCTAAATGCTTAAGTGAGACTGGTGCTTCTAGTTCTTAGTGTCGGGACAGAAGGACTGCGGAAAGTGAGAGTTGTGGGAATTGCACCCCATTGATTTGCATCACTATTTTATAGTTTTGTGGATGTACCTAGTCCTGGAGGGTGAGGTCGCTGTGGTGGGTGCAAAAACAAGGTGGGAAATGTATGGAAGACAAAGCAGGGATCTGAGAAGGCCATTCATACTTGATAGAAGTGAAGAAGTAGGCTTCCTCCTGTACAGACAACTGGAAGGAGCGCCCAGAAAACCGGAAATTCTCCATCAAGCGTCTGCGATACCGGTCCAACCAGGCAGTCATCACCGCTGAATCAGGATAGGGCCCATTAGGAATTTCTATACAGTAATAGGTGAATGTAAAATCTGCTTAGAGACCAGGTGATGTTATAGTCTCCGGATGTGGCTCCTAGGCCGACAACCTTAATTTTCTGTATCTTGATGCAGTTCTTAAAGGGGTATTCCCATCTCATTGATTTAGCTTTAAAGGGGTTGTCTCACTACAAAGATTAGCTTTCTACATGTAGGGAAAGGTAAGTCCAGATTTTTCCAAATCCATTGCTTTGTTGAGGAGATAAGAGATTTTATCTGCTCTGAGTGCACTCTGGTATCTCCAGGTTACCAACCCGCTATCCCCTTCTGGGAGTGATGTCACCACAGGGCAGCTCACAGATGCCAGCAGCTTGAGAACAGAATGTGTTATATCCAAGGGTATGTTCACACAGCGTATTGTGGCACGTACTGTACACACCACAATACGCCGGGTGTTTTAGAAGTTATTACTGGCCAGCATTTACTTTTAAAGTGGCGGGGAGGGAGATGGGCATGATTCATAGCTGTCTATGAGAGCTGTGAATTATCGTAATTGCGGGGTGAATTGCAGTGCAGTTACGTGCCTAAATACGCCCCACAATTGTGCCGTGTGAACACCTTATTAAATAAAGACTAATTACTTTTATTTTAGCTCTGGAGCTCTCTGCACTATAGATAGCATCTCCTGCTCTCATGTCAGTGCAATTAGAAGAGCTGTGAAAACGGAGCTTTTATGCTAATTGCTGCTATAGAACCACCCACAGCCTGCCCAAAACTACTGGTGGCTCTTAAGTCGCATGGTGAGGCAACCCCTTTTAACATGTAGGCAATCGTGTAAAAAAAAAAAAAAAAAAAAAAAAAAAAAAAATTGCCAAATTCATTTCTGTTCTCATTTTGCTTCATTTTGAAGATACAGCAGGTTACCATATGTAGCTACTTTTTGCCTGCATGTCTAAATGGGTTATTCTGCCGTGGCACCAGAGCGTCTCCTTCCTTGGCCCCTTCCTGGTAAGGTGAGACAATCCCTTTAAGGCTAATCAATGAGATGGCAATAGCCCTTTAATGTTTTGGATGAAGATCTCTTGGGATATGTTCACACAACACATTAATTCCTGACATGGAATCGGAGCTCGGTCTGCATCTGAAATGTGCGGATTGCAGTTGGATTTGGGTGCACTTGGAATTTCTTGTCCAAATACATCTGTGTGAATATACCCTAATTGTTTAGTTGACATGTATTTAAAGGGGTTCTCCAGTTTAGGAAATCATCTTATATTCATGCCCCCAATTCTAAGAAGGCTCCTCTGTCCAGAATCCTCGTGGCACTGCAGGGGAATTGCGCTTTCACTTACCCGGTTTCCCCACCAATTACAGCTTATGGCTATTGGCTTCAGCAGGGATCAACTTATCCAAAGCAGAGAACCCCTTTAACCGCAGGTAAAGACATGGAAGCACAATAGGAAGGGTCCACAGACTGACTCCACCAATGAATGTGCAGGTGGCACTGCCACCGGGTACATCGCTTCAAGGGCAACATAACTAAATCTGTTCATCAGAAATCTATTGCTCTTGATTCCTTTGGAGTCTTGGCGTCCTGAGTCTGACAATAGACATGTACATACGCAGTTCTGCCTGTGTAGGTATCACTCATATTAGACATGTACATACGCAGTTCTGCCTGTGTAGGTATCACTCATAATAGACATGTACATACGCAGTTCTGCCTGTGTAGGCATCACTCATAATAGACATGTACATACGCAGTTCTTTCTGTGTAGGTATCACTCATATTAGACGTGTACATACGCAGTTCTGCCTTGTCCGCCTGTGTAGGCATCAGTCATATTCTATAGCTCTATTACATCCATATTTGACAGAAATTTGTGAACGTTATTTGCTTGTGATATTTTTATTTTTCTTGAATATATTTCTCTCCAAAGCACAACTGGTAATTGCCGTTACGTGGTTTTCAGTCATTGGTAGGTTTGATGTATCATTGTGTTTGCCCTCTTTTTACGTTGTGCGTGCTGCTTTCTTAAACTCTGCCCCGTCTTCCTTTCTTTCAGTCGGCTCTCTGTCATCTGAGGATCATGACTTTGACCCTACAGCTGAAATGTTGGTACATGACTATGATGATGAGAGAACTCTCGAAGAGGAAGAAATGAAGGAGGACGGCAAAAATTTCAGCTCCGAAATTGAAGATTTAGAAAAGGTGGGGAAAGCTATTGCTTGCTCCCGTTGTGTGTAAGGGTATGCTCACACGGCTTGTTGCGGTGCACCTGGCTGGCCCCATTGACATGCATTGTCCACACCGCGAACAATTGACATGTCCGTTCTCCCCCCGCGCGTACAATAGGATCGTATTGTACACGTGGGGGGACGACATGTGATAAAGCGCCGCGCAATACGTGGCAAAATACACAATACGTGTACCCTAATACAAGATGAGCTGGTGGACTTTTGGGGGGGGGGGGGGGTTTGGTCCTTTAATTTTTGCTGTGAAAAATCAGTCTTATTTATTTGCATGCGTTTTTTTTTTGCCGCAGGTGCTGGATTTCTGCAACCACCTGTTCATATGAATAGGGCAGAAACTCGAGGAGCCTTATGTACGAAAACGGCCTAGCAGTAAGACTGTCTTTGTTGCCCATAGCAACTAATCCGAGCTTACAGCAACCAATCAGAGAACAGCTTTCATTTCAGATAGTGCTCTGGTTGCTATGGAAAACAAAGATCGTCTTACTGCTAGACTGTTTTAATACAGAAGGTATTAAGGGTATGTTCACACGGGGTAATTTCGCCGTGCATTTCGCTGCATATTTGCACTTTAATACGGGCGAGATGCGTGCTGAAGTTACGGTAATCCATGCTTAGCTAGCATTTCACACGGTACTCGGGAAGGTGTGGGGGGGGGGGGGTAGGAAAAAAGCTGAGCTCCAGTTGGTTGCTATGGGCAACACAGTCCTAGGACCTTATGTATGAAAACTGTCTAGTGGTAACACGGTCTTTGTTGCCCATAGCAACCAATTAGAGCCATTGGCAACCAATCGGAGCTCTGCTTTCATTTCATGTAGTGCTCTGGAAAAATGAAAGCGGAGCTCTGGTTGCTATTGGCAACAAAGACAGTCTTGCTGCTAGACAGGTTTCATACATGGATCTCCTCGTACCTCACTGATCGGACTTTCAGCGTCTCTCATTCTCGCTCCACCCACTCCTCCCCCTCGCACTCTCTCTGTCGGTGTCCCCAAGGTCAGTCCTGGGTCCACTATTCTCTATCTACACCCTTGGCCTCGTTCAGCTCATAGCCTCACAGGGGCTTCAATACCACGTATGCTGATGAGACCCAACCCCTACATCTCGGCCCAGATGTTCCTTCTCTGCCCTCCCGGATCCCAGACTGTCTGTCCTCCATTTCCTCCCTTCTTCTCCTCACGTCTCCTAAAACTAAATGTGGAGAAAACAGAATTTCATCATTTTTCCACCGTCCAACTCTACCCCTCCCCCTGATCTCTCTATTACAGTCAACGGCTCTACACTCTCACCTGTTCCGCAAGTCCGCTGCCTTGGGGTAATCCTAGACTGCGCTCTATCTTTCAAACCACACATCCTCTGCCTGCCGCCTCCACCTGAAAAACATCTCTCGCATCCGCTCATTCCTCGGCATGACCCCACAAAAATGCTGGTTTCCTTGCCTCGTCATCTCCCGCCTAGACTACTGCAACACCCTTCTCAGTGGCCTCCCAGCTAGCACCCTCGCTCCCCTCCAACCCCATCCTTAACTCTGCTGCCCGTTTTTATCCACCTCTCTCCTCGCTACCCCTCTGCCTCTCCCCTCTGCCATCCTTCACTGGCTTCCCATTGCCCAGCGAATTAATTTCAAACTACTAACCCTCACCTACAAGGCTCTCCATGACCTCTCCCCTCCATACATCTCTGCCCTCATTTCCAATTTCCGCTCCTCTCAGGACCTTCTCCTCTGCTCCCCCTTAAATCAGCTCCCCCAACAACCTCCTCAAGACTTCTCCCGTGCTTCACCCACACTCTGGAACTCACTGCCCCAACACATCAGACTCTCCTCCACTTTCACCAGTTTCAAAAGCAACCTGAAAACCCATTTCTTCAGGCTTGCCTATAACCTACACTAACCCTGCTGTCACTACACTATCTACAAACATGTCTGCCCCTCTCCTCCTGTCTCTTTCCCCCTCCTTGTAGATTTGTAACCCCTCGCGGGTAGGGTCCTCTTTTCCCTCTGTCATGCCAATTGTTCATTAATCCACTTATCATTGTACTCGTTTGACTTATGTTATGTATGTAACCCCCTCGAATGTACAGCGCCCTGGAATCAATGGCGCTCTAAAATACTTAATAATAATAATAATAAAATACATAAGGTCCTAAGACTGTTGCCCATAGCAACCAGAGTTCAGCTTGCATTTCATACAGTGCTCTGGGGAAAAAGAAAGCGGAGTGCCGATTGGTTGCTATGGGCAACAAAGACATTTAGGGCCTTGTGTATTAAAGCTGTCTAGCAGGAAGACTCTTTGTTGCCTATAGCAACCAATCAGAGCTCAGCTTCCCCCACACCCTGAGCACTGTATGAAATGTAAGCTGGGCTCTGATTGGTTGCTATGGGAAACAAAAACAGTCTTACTGCTAGACAGTTTTCATACATAAGGTCCTAAGTGTTAATGGGGTTTTCCTATCTCGTAAAATCCTCTGAGGCTAACTGGTAGCTCGCTATGAGCCGGCCTCAGAACAGGAGGCTGGCCACACTTGCACAGCTCTCCCCCATTCATGTCTATGGGAGTTCCAAATCTACCCGATCACTCTTGCTCGGCTGTAGCCAGAACTCCCACTCTCATCTACCTGTTCTCTGAGGTCGGCTCATAGCAAGCTAACGTCTGGCCTCGAAAGCATTATGAGATGGGGGACCCCCTTTAACTCATACTTACAATGATATGACCCATTGTAGCTGGTAAGCAGCTGACACGATACCTTTCCGCACCTCGTGTAATAAGTAGTCATTTTATTTCCACAGGAAGGAAACATGCCTTTGGAGGATTTACTAGCAATTTATGTCTACGAGCCTGCGGATCCAGGAATGGCAGGATCTAGTGCGGGGAGCTCACCAAGTGAGCTGGCTGATGAGCTGCCAGACATGACGCTGGATAAAGTGAGTCCTTTTCTTTTATATATTAACCCCTTAAAGGGAATGTCATCAAAAAATGACTTATTGTTTAACTCACATTTTTATGTTAAAGACATTTTTTTAGGAATTTTTTTTTTTTTTTAATTTTCCAGTTCACTTTCAATATTTTTTTAATAATCCTGCAGTTTTCACTTTGGCACTAGGCCAATAATCGGTCTGACACTTCCTTTTGTTTAAGGCTTTTCAGCTGTTTGCTCATTATCAGTAAAAGCAGGGTCACACTGAAAGGAGACACCAATGTGTACAGATAACACAGAATCCACCAGTCACAAGAGGAGATATCACAGTTCTCCCCTCCCTTTCTTCCTAGGTCACAGAGCATAACTAGAAAACTCTCCCATTGAAGTCAATGGGACAGAAACTGTCTTAAGAATCCTATGGGCATGAAGCTGCTGTAAAGTATTTCTCTGACTGCTGTTAAAGCAGTGCAAGCAAGAATGTCTTCCCCACAATCATATATAGACGGCCGAATAGAGAAATCTACAATCGGGAATTAAAAACAGCTAAGAGGAAAAGAATATGGATCAGGGTCTTGACTTAATAAGTTAAAAAAAAAAAAAAAAATGGCGACAGATTCCCTTTAAGCCGAACGCCTGAAAAGTACTTCATGACCAGAACATTTTTTTTTTTTTTTATTTTTTCCCCTCCTTGCGTTTCAAAGTTGTAACTTTTTTTTTTTTTTTTCAGTTGCGCAGTTGTTGAGACTTTTTTTTATTTGGATGAGTTGTATTTAGGGGGGGAATATTTTAAAGTTCACCTATAAAAAATTGCAGAATTTTGGGGAATTTTTTTTTTTTTTTTTTTTTTTTTTTTTACCCCATTCCCCTTAATAATTGTTAGTTAAATTTCTCAGGTTATTCGGGCCGTGGATATCAATATGTGTAGGTTTTTTTTGTGTGTAATGTTTGCACAATTTTTTTTATTAAATTTTTTATTTTTTTTTTTTTTTAATTAAAAATGAAGGGGTATTCCAATTTTATGGCTTTAATTTCCATTTAATCGTTTTCGGGTTGGGGGGACCCGGCCGGGAATTCGGGGAAAAACCCATTTTGCTGTAACTGGGTTACACGACGCCCCTGGGGCTACTCTAGGGCCCCAGGGTGATGTGCAGCCGTTCCCCGGGCTTGTGGGTCATCGGGGGAGTGCCCATCACTGACAGAGCAGGGGGAAACCCTTTTATTCCCTGTATTGACAAACTGCGGCAATCAAAGGGTTAAAGCACCGGGTTTGGGGGGGGAGGGCCCTTTCCCCCTCTCCCCAATGCTTACAGGAGCTGCTCTGGGAACAGGGCTGTGTAGTACAGCCCCGTTTCCAGCTCTGCTGCGGCGCCCGGAGCCGCTAACTCCGATCTCTGCATTGACGCCAAAAGTGGGCGGTCGTTAAGGAGTTAAAAGCCCCCAATTGTCAGCCCCTGCGCTACATGGAAGGTTGAGAAAAACTGGAACCCGACCTGAGATTTAGTATAGTCCCTTTTTCATGAAAAACAATTGCGTAAGACTTTGTTGCCCAAAGCAACCAATTGGAGTTCGGCTTTTACTTTTCAAGACCCTTATATGAAATGAAAGCAGAGTCCCGGTTTCTAGGGGAAAAAGACAGTCTTATGCTAGAAGGTTTTTACATAAAGGCTGTGTTTGTGACGTTTTTTGATCCCGTTTGGGACCTGTATCAGACAATGATGGCACATCCTAGCCATAAGCCATCATTGTCTGTCTATGGTGGTAAAATCCCTTTAATGTACTTTGTCGAAGTACCTGTCCCAATTCAGCAGACACCAGATTGGTATTTAAAATGTGTGTGTGTGAGATTTATATCTTCTTCATCCCTTTTTTCTTTTTTTTTTTTCTATTTTCCCCCAGGGGAAAATTGTAAGGCCCTTTGTTGGTGATGAGAGGACGCAGTCTTCTGCTGATGACTTGACGCCATCGGTGACATCACACGAAGCAACAGACTTTTTTCCACGTCCTTTAAGATGTAAGTGAGAGGTGACTTTCAGGCCAGTTTTGTTCCTAGGTTATGGCAGCCTTTACTGACCCAAACTTGTAGCGTAATAGTTACATAGTACGGTTGAAAAAAAAAAGGACACGTGTCCAAGTTCAACCCCAAAGGGGGGGGGGAATGTGGGGGAAGGGGGGGAGCAAGGGAAATTAAAAGCCTCCCCACTGGTGAAGCCTGGAACCCACAAGGTAAGAACCCAAACTGCTCCAGGAAGACCCCATCTTGACCCCAGAGCCCCCCACCCGCCAGGATCCGGTTTTACATAGCTACGTACCTATTATTTCTTTAGTTTTAGGGGGTACAAGCCTTTGTTGAAACTCTCACCTGTTCCTGCTGTGACCAGCTCCTCAGGCAGGTTGAGGAACGTTCTTTCTTTTTGTAGCATAAAAAAAAAAATACTTAATGTGTCATCGGAAAATGACATTGTTTAATTCATGTTTTTATGTTAAACACCTCTTTTTGTAGAATTTTTGGTTATTTGGTTTTTTCATATCACTATCGTGTGGTGGTGTGTGGGTGTTTTTGTTTTTTTTTTAAATATATATATTTTTTAAAATCCTGCAGTTTTCACTTTGACCACTGGGCCTAATAATAGTCTGACCCTTTCTATTATGTGGCGATCACTTTTCTGCAGTCTCCTCATTATCAGCACAGGCAGGATTACTCTGGAAGGTGACATCAATGTGTATAGATAACACAGGTTCCACCAGTCACAATAGGAGATGTCCCAGCTCCCCCTCCCTGTACACTGACTTCTTTCCGGGTCACAGAGCATGCCAAAAACTTTCTAATAGAAGTCAATGGGTCTGCTCCTGTTCACAGGCTCCTATGCCCGTGAAGCTGCTGTAAAGCATATCTCAAAATGCTGTTAAAGCGGCTCAGGCAAGAATGCTGTCCCCACAATCCTACAGATCAGAAAATAATATGGATCAGTATCTGTCTTGTTTTAATTAGTAAAAAGAGGCGATTAATTCCCTTTGAGTAGACGTTAGATTTGTTAATTCCTCCCTTTCTTATGATAAACAGCGAACACTGCGTGTGATGGGGATAGGGAGTACGAAAGCGAGGATCTGGAAACGGACTTTGGGAACTCTGCAGAGGACTTACGAAAGGTAAAGCTCTCCGTGGAAACCTGAAAAACGTTATGGCTTCCTGTATTGTGTAACCGGTGAAGGCTAAAATCTGCCCCATCTTCTATAGGAAATAATGATTGGTCCCCACCATCAGGCGGATATCCCAGCTTATCAGGGACACTATATGGCCGAGTTATCGGGTAAGCGGTCTGCCAGCACTGCGCCAGGGTGTAGGGTGCATGGTGTTTGTATGTATTGTGTATAACGTGTTGATTATTTGCAGCCTATGAGTATGAAGATCAGTTGGTTTGGAGCCCAGAGGGACTTTCTGAAAGCAAGGTGGAAGAATATCTCCTGGAAACCAGAATTGACAGCAAGAGGGGCATAGGCAGGGTCTCCGAGGGAATGATCATCAAGGATGATGAACAGGTAAACGTGCCGGACTCTAAGCCCTTAATACAGGTCTATGACTCTGATGGCAGCCTCCAAGTAATCGCTGAGAATGGACTCAATTAACCCCTTAATGACCAAGTGGGTTTTTCACCACATTCATCATTTCCGGCTCGCTTTCCAAGAGCCATAAATTATTTTTTTTCCCATCTACATGGACGTATGAGGGCTTTTGTTTTGCAGTGCAAGATGTACTTTCTAATGTTGTCATTGACAATACTATAGAATATACTGCGGAGAAAAAAAGAAAAAAACAAAAAAAACACCTTCCTGACAGATCATCATCATGACTCTAGAGACATCTGAGGACTTGTATTTTTCCCAGACGAGACGTACTTTCTTATGATGTAAATGACTGTACCATTGATATTCTACGTGGAGTAAAATGTGGAGAAACTTGCGCCATGTTTTCAGGTGTATACATTATTTTTTTTTTTTTTTTGTTTAAATGTTCACTTTTTGGTATAAAAGTTGTGTTATCTGTATTTTGCAGGTTAATACGATTCTGGAAATACCGAATATGTGGCGTTTTCCTTATGTTTTAAGACTAAAAAAAAAAAAAAAAAACCTTCTCGATTTTTACATTTGTGCCACAGCTCCATTTTTTGCAGCCAATAACTTGTGGACCTGGACCTGAGTGCGGGCTCAAGTGTACTTTTTATTGGTACCAATTTGGGATAGATGCGACTTTTTTTATTCCAGTTAAGAGGACCTGAAATGACCAAAAAACGCAGAATTTTTTTGTCTTCTATGGGGTTTACCGTACGAGATAAATTTTAATAGATCAGACTTTTTTGGGGATGCGGCGATACCAATTATGTGTCACTTTTTTTATTTATTTATTTATTTTTTTTATTTGTAATGTGTCAAAAGGAGGCTGAATTTTTTTACATTTTTTTTATATATACTTTTTAAAAACTTTCTTATTTGCACTGTAATTTCGAGTCCCCCTAAGATACTTAACCGCTAGGGGGCTCAATTGTTATTACACCCTTCTGCGTTGTATAATAGGATGTTTTAGGCTATGTTCACACGGCTTAAACTGGGACGTATCTGGCCCCGTATTTCGCGCCGCACTGCGCTAAATACAGCACGAGATATGTCCCGGTCATTACGGTAATCCACAGTTCTCATAGAGAACTATGGATTCCGTCTCCTCTCCCTGCTCATACAATACAGCAAGCAGGGAGAGAAGTGTCATGTCAATTATTCATGGTGTATATGCGCCGCTAGTAATGATAGTCTATGGGGCCGGCGGGCAGACGCCACCCCCCCTGCTCTCGAGCACATGGCGTAATTGCAGGCGATATACGTACCCGCAATTACACCGTGTGAACATGGCCTTGGAATCGCACACATGGCGGCGATGGAAGCTTTCACCAGGTATACAGCTACAGTGTTAATCTATCGGCATCCTGCATTTACGTCGCGGAGGTTTCAATCACAGTGCGAAGCACCATTTCTCAAACAGATGCTGTGATCATGAGGGTTAAATAGTAGGGAATGGAGCTGGCTCTGTTCCCTGCTGTTACTGGTGGATATCAACTGCAATTGGTAGCCAGCACCTGTCGCCTATGTACTAGGGTTACTGTGTTATTCCAGCTAGGTTTAACCTTAACAGCACCATGACGTAACTATCTTGTATGTCCTTAAGGGGTTACTGGAAACTCGAGGTGGTGTTGAAGCATTTGTTTTATAGGCCCTGAATGTAGAATCGGAATATAAAATGGCCTTTTTGTATGTGCATTTGATTCTAACGTTTTCTTTCTTTTCCAGGCCTTGCACGAACTCTTCAAATGTCAATATAATTGCCGAGAGGCAGTGGAACGATTCCGCAATCGAAGAATGTTACACGGTAATATTTTTTCCATGACCTCTAGACTTTCAGATCGACACTCCGGGCAGCTTGTGTTCAGTGGTATCCTATCATGACTTGAACATTTGCTAACACCACCTGTGGCCAAAACATTGAGGGTATGTTCACACGATGTACTGCGGTACGTATAGTATGCTCCGCAGTACATTGTGTGTCTTGGGAGCTCGCGCTAATACGCGTGTACTCCTGCAGCGCGCCGGCCCCATTGACATTCATTACTTGCGGCGCATATTTGCCGCAAGTAATTGACATGTCACTTATCTCCCCGTGCATATAATATGATCGTATTGTACGAGCGGGGAGAGGAGGCGTAATCCATCCCTCTTTATGAGAACTATGGATTATCGTAATTTTGGTGCGCATCTTGCCCATATTAGAGTGCAAATATGTGTCGACATGCACGCCGAATTTACCCTGTGTGAACATAGCCTGACACTTAAGGTTAATGTGTGACAAAAAGTTGAATGTGTTTTTGCATGGGAAGACCCCTTAATCCTTAGGCTATGTTCACACGGCTGATTGACGGCGTAATTGCGGGACAGCAGCTCGACGGCCCCATAGACATCTATTACCACGGCGCGTATCCCGCCGGTATAATGTGCAGACGGAATCCATAGTTCTCTATGTGGATTACTGTAATGCCTGGGACGGATTTCAGCTGTTTTGAGCGCAATACGGACTGAAATCTGTCCCAAAATCAGCCGTGTGAACAAGACCTTAGGATATGTTCACATAGCGTTTTTGGATCCAACAATCGCATCCATAAACGCGGCGTCAATCGAATCCAACACACAGCTGCGTGTTTGGATCCGTGTTGGACGCAGCAGGAGCCCTATAGTTTATTATAGGGCTCCTGCTGCGTCATTTGGTCCAAGAATTGACATGACGATTCCTGGAATGGATCCAAAAGACGCAATTAAACACGCATCGGTGATCACTCGTTTGAATGCTGATACGTGTGTTACATTGTAAGCAGTGTAAAAATCACTCTGCTCATTGTTAGATGTGGGCCTGTCTAGACCTCCAAAAGCGTATGTTCACGCAGACCCTTAGGGCCAGGTCACACGGCTTATTGCCGACTTAATTGTGGGGACGGATTTCGGCCCGTGCAGCGGGGACGGGGGGCCGGCAGCTCGGCCCCATAGACATTCATTATTCATGGCACGTACACGCCGTAAATAATTGACATGTCACTTTCTACCCCCTCGGCGTATTCGCAGAGTGGGGAGAGGAGACGGAATCCATAGTTCTCTGAAAACTGTGGATTACCGTAATCACTGGGATGGATTTCAGGCGTACGGCAGCGCAAATACGGCGCGCAATACGGCTGAAATCCGTGCCCAAATCAGCCGTGTGAACTGGCTCTTAGGGTATCTTCACACAGAGTAATTGCGGTTCAATACGGCCAAAATGCAATTACGGTAATTCATAGCTCTAATAGAGAGAGAGCTATGAATTATGTCTGGGGGATAATAGAAGTCCTTCTTATCCCAAAGTAGAGACACTTGTGTGCCCTCAGAGTAGATGATCTCAATATCAGGGTAATATCAAAAGAGGAATGTATCTGATAAAAGTTTTGATTTACTGTTTCCTACATGTTGAATGCTAATCATTGTAGTGAGAAAGAGGTTAAGCCATTGACACTGGCATGTCTGTTTTGTTGTTCCATCCATCAGTAATTATACAGCGCTACTACCACAAGGCTTTGCCGCCTGTATACCAATAAGCATAGAAGGTAAAATCAGTACGGAAAGGATGAAGTTACTGGAATGGATTAGCAGTAAAGGAATAAACCACTTGTTGTGAGTGTAGTGTGATTTACCAGACATTGTGTGATTTTTCCAGATGATATCCGGCCTTGGACTGAGGATGAATGTAGGAATTTCGAACACGCACTTGTAATACACGGGAAGGATTTTCACCTAATACAGAAAAACAAGGTAACCATTTGAATAAGGTAGTTGTGGTCTAATGAATTTATTGGGAAGCAGTTTCTTGCCTGGAGTCTTCAGAAAGATCGTTTAGTAACCTCATTTAAAGGGGTGTTCTTGCCATGCAGTTTCACCTTCACAGCCAGCTTTTCACTCACTCTGTCTTTGTCAGGCTGTGGGTGGTTCTATAGCAGTGATTAGCCTATTTAGATACCCTATATATATAGCTGAGATTTTACTAAGCGCAGTGCAGATTTAATCTTCAGTAAAAACATCGGCTAATCTTGTTAGCGATAAGGACTTCTCTGAAGTGAGCTCCAACCGCAGTGACATCACTCCCTGCTCTGTCTAATCAGTAAGGGAGATTATGGTCAGTTAACCATAGAAACCTGTGTGCACTCGGAGCAGATAAAATCTTTCATCTCCTGACTAAGGAAAATTCAAACGTTTAATGTATTTGGAAAAAGTCTTCTGTTACCTGTCCCTACATGTTGAAAGCTAATCCTTGTAGTGAGAAAACCCTTTTAATGCCGGAGTTGAATTTAGAATATGATCTATAATAATACAAGCTGTAACTGCAGTCCATCGGCTCGCTGCTGAAAGGGGACATTCTGTAGTGGGGCTTCGCAAATGCAGCTTCCAATCCGCGACCGCCGAAAAGTGAAACGTGAAGCAGTAAATCTGGGCTTGGTTTCAGCCCAATGCCTTCATACACATGCGTTAGTTGGAATAGTCTAGTAACCCCGAATCTTTCTCAGGTGAGAACTCGGACAGTCTCGGAATGTGTCGCCTTCTATAACCTCTGGAAGAAATCGGAGCGATATGATACCTCCGCCGAGCAAACTAGGTTTTGAAAGAAGAGATATCACCATCACCCTGGAGTAACGTGAGTGCAATTCACTGGAATGCTATTAAGCCCCCTCTCTCTTTCCATACTGGGGCCATATCCTATAGACCAGGCATCCTCAAACTGCGGCCCTCCAGCTGCTGGGAAACTACAACTCCCATCGTGCATTTATATAATCTATAACAGTGGGCATGATGGGAGTTGTAGTTTCCCAACAGCTGGAGGGCCGCAGTTTGAGGATGCCTGCTCTAGAGGATCCTTCTAAGATGGGACGTTATTGGATATCCTGAACTTAGGGAGTAGTGTTAACTATTTTTGAAGGGGAATGGATTTAAAAAAAAAACCAAAAAAACCAAAAAAACTTTTGTGCCAGTCATTTATGTTATTGAATTGGGTGGGGTGGGGGCTTTTATTTTTCCATTTTGTGTAGCCAGCTGTATGTGGTCATGGGACTTCACAATGCAATCTGCTGATGGTTTCTGTAATGCTTTTGTATACTCGGCATAACAAAGCTTTACTGCCCGTCAGGTGGTCTGAGAATTTGTTAGGCTATGCCCCTGGCATGGCCTCATAAGCATGAAACCATTGCGGGCCTGAAAACCTTGGAGCATGTTCACATGGCTTATTTCGGCGCGTATTGCGCTTAAGACGCGCCGAGTTGCGCGCTGCAATTACGGTAATCTATAGCTCTCATAGAAAACTATGGATTACACCTCGTCCCCGTGCATACAATACGATTGTATTGTACGCGCGGGGAGATAAGTGACATGTCAATTGTTCGTGGCGATTACGCGCTGCGAACATTGCATGCAACTCCCCCTCCCCCACCCTGCTTTGAGAATACGTGCTGATCAGCGTGACTCCCAAAACACCCAGCGTATTGCGGCGCGTACACGCCATGTGAACATACCCTTATGTTTAGCAGAGCAGTCCCGAGACCTATCGGTTGATAGGAAGCTTCCTCCCTTTGTCAGACTATTTAGTTGCTATAGTAAACAGCCAGCAGAGGGTTCAGCGGCTGGGATCGGTTCTATCTGATACCGGTCGTAGGATATTGTGGCTCCCGACGTGGTTGGTTCAGGTACGGGAACAGTGACTGCGCCATCCACAATATTTGCGTAGTCACAGCAAATCGTTTTAGAAAATTCACCAAATGATGCGTGGCCTTAAACATGGGCGGGCGCATCTTCTGATTACATGCTCAATTGCAAGTTGATCTAAATGTTTGGCTCTACCTCTGGATTGACTCTGTTGACCGCCCAATGACTATACATCCAGGTGGTTGACAGCCAACTCTGCACAGATGTTTTAAACCATCCGTGCAGAGTTCACAGCTGCACACTAAGGCCGTGTTCACACGGCTTATTCCCGACGGATTTGTGCGCCGTATTGAGCTCACAAATCCGCCGTGAATAAGGGGCGGGGCGGGGGCGTCGCTCCTGGCCCCATAGACAATGCATTGTTTACGCCGCGTCCGCGCCGTAAATGTGCATGTCACTTTCTCCCCCCGCGGCGGATTCGACGAGCGGGGAGGAGCGACGGATTCCACTGTTCTCTATGAGAGCAGTGGATTACCGTAATTGCTGCCGCGGATTGGCGCCGTACTGCAGCTCAAATCCGGCACGGAGTACGGCGCCAATCCGCGGAGAAATAAGCCGCGTGAACGAGGCCTAAACGTGCAGCTGCGGAAATGGAGCGCCGGCTGTCTGTGGCAGCCAGGCTCTCCACTGAGGAGGCAGGGTTTGGTGTACTACCGTATTTGCCTTCTCAGTCGTGTATGTACAGGTATGCAGGAAGCCTCATATGACCGCTAGGGTTTGGTGGTTGTAAATGCTGTAGGTCGGCTCTACAGTTAGTACTATAGCTCATATACCTGCCACAGTTACAGGGGAAATTTTAAAAAAGAGAAGAAAAAAAATTACCAACTTTTTATTTTGTTTTTGTGTCTAACCTGTTGCTTTTTGTTTTAGAAACACATAAGGCCATGTTCCCACGGCTTATTTTGGGACATATTTCAGCCCGTATTTTGCGCCGTACTGCGCGAATTACGGCTGAAATCCGTCCTAGTCATTATGGTAATCCACAGTTCTCATAGAGACCTATGGATTACGTCTCCTCTCCCTGCTCGCGAAATGCGGGGAGAAAGTGACATGTCAATTATTCACGTGGAATACGCGCCGTGCATAATGAAAGTCTATAGTCGGCTCGACCCCGTACACACGGCGTAATTGCGGGCGAAATCCTTCCCGCAATTACGCCGTGAATAAGCCATGTGAACATGGCCTAACAGTGATACATTGTCATGAGAAGAAGACGACATAATGTTTGACGGAAATTCAAAGTAATGGGCGTAGTATATGGGTTTTGTGTTTTCAAACTTCATACATTGAGCCTCCCATCCCCCATAAACCTAGTAATAGACCTCTGGAGGGCATTATCCCCCATAAACCTAGTAATAGACCTCTGGAGGGCATTATCAGATTAACTTTTTTTTTTTTTTTTTTTACTACCCAAAAAAAGTACCTGAAAATGCTGCCCAGGAATAAAGGAAAAAAATTACATAAGTAAAGGCTTGGGTATCGCACAAAAAGGTGATTTAATTAAAATAATTGAGCCAGAAAAGCGTTAAGGTGTTATGAGCCTGGTTAGAAAGGGGGTGTAAGCGACCTAGTCAGGAACTGGTTAAACCATCATGTGCCATTGTTTTGTCCAGGGACTACATGGACCGGTTGGTAGATGAAGCAGAGGTCCTGGGAGTTGCAGAAAATCCATCAGCCTTAACCTGCCAAAACCGATCCGATTCCATCCCCGACTCTCAGCTGAACCTCCTGAACTCCATCACGGCGAATGATCTAACAGGTGAGGCCATAGCTGCACTCTGTAATGCGTCCTCTCCAGGTCTGCAGGTAACTTCTATGGGTATGTTCCCGCAGCATTTTTTCACACTTATTTCAGGGCGTTTCCCCAAATAAGTGTCCAGAACACCTGTAGAACACTTCCCATTGATTTCAATGTAAAATCACACAATGCAGATTTGACTTTCATATTTGTTTGAGGATTTTACAGGAGTATAAAATGAAGTATATATTCTATTCAAACAGAAGTGTAATACAAAATCATTTTTAACAGGTTCTTTTACTCCATTAAACGTGCATAATGTACGTAAAAATGCTACAATGCCAACATACATATATAGTCACTGTTGTGAATAATCAAGCATCAGTACTTAGCTGTCCAGCCAATATGCCTGAAGAAGAAAGTGGCTTTCGAAACGGCGCAGCTGGTAGCAGCACGGAGCTTCGGCTCACCACTCTCAGCTCAAAACTGAAGATCACATTCTTTTGAGATGTGAAACTACAAGGTTAAGAAGATTAACCATATTGGCTGGACAGCTAAGTACTGATGCTTGATTATTCACAACAGTGACACTATATGTATGTTGGCATTGCAGCATTTTTACATACATTATGCACGTTTAATGAAGAGTAAAAGAACCTGTTAAAAATGATTTTGTATTACGCTTCTGTTTGAATAGAATATATGCTTACCAGGTGGTAGAGGAATACTCCTTTATATGAAGCTTACTTTGCATCAGTACCTTATACCTACAAAGTATAAGTGGTATAAAATGAAGTGCCTTGTCAATTCTTGGTGTGTTTTACTCAAGTAAAATCCCCAAAGGAATCAATGGGGATCAGGTCTACGGTGCAGAGATCCACTCCAGCACAAGCTTGGTACTCTGAATATAGATGGATATATTTATAGACAGAGATCACATTAGATTAGCTCTCTCTATTATATTTATATATATATATATATATATATATATATATATACACACACACGCACGCACGCACTCTAGATTTTATATATATATATAATAGGCATACACACACGATAGATGCATATGTTTATAATCTCTGTATGGATGTGTAGATGGATATAGATAGCATTTCCTTAACAAAATGAAACGGGTGCCAGCAACAAAAGGTCTCAGAACTATGGTTTACCGTAATTGTGGCGCATTTCCCCACGTATAAAGCGCAATACGCAGCAAAATGCACCCCAAAATAAGCTGTGTGAACATACCCTAAGGCCATGTTCACACGGCTTATTTGTGCGCGGATTGGAGCCGTAATGCGCGCCGTATTTGCGCTACAGTACGGCTCCAATCTGTCCCAGTAACTACGGTAATCCATAGTTCTCATAGAGAACTATGGATTCCGTCGCTCCTCCCCGCTCGGCGAATCCGCCGGGCGGGGAGAAAGTGACCTGCGCAATACGCGCCGTGGATAATGAAAGTCTATGGGGCCGGCGGATCGCGCCCCCGCCCCTTATTCAAGCCGTAATTGCGAGCGAAATCTGGCTCGCAATTACGGCTTGAATAAGCCGTGTGAACCGGGCCTAACACTTCTCCGCTTTTCCTTTCAGCGCTGACTCACAGTGTAGCGACCGTATGCAATAACACAGACGTGAGCTGCTTGAATGATGGCTTCCCAGCATTGGACACGTTACCCCGCGGCCCGGTAAATCATGTGCCTGTTGGAACAGAAGACTTGCTTTCGCTGCCTGCCAATGGGGAAAGTGATTGTTTTAATTTATTCGAAACTGGGTTTTATCCTCCCGAGTTAAACACAGTGAGTTTATGCAACGAGGAAGCGGAGAGGCCGGCGAAGAGGATAAAAATGGGGATCTCCGTCCCAGACTCCTTTATGAATGATGTTTCTGTAAATAACCTCGGTGTGGACTTCGAGAACCATACACACCATATCACCAGTGCCAAAATGGCCGTATCTGTGGCGGACTTCAGCAGTTTATCTGCGAGCGAGACGAACAGTTTTATAAGTTCACACACACTACACCACACAGCCCTACAGTCGGAGTGACTCCTTGCCGGCAGACAGCGGAGATGCCGAAATCTGATCATAAACTTCGGGTTTGCTTAGTCTTTCACTGGAAGTTTGAACTTTTTTTTTTTTTTTTTTTTTTTTTTTGCTATGACATCAGTGATGTCTTTGTATGTAAAGAACTATATCTTGATTTTGTCAAGAATTAACTTCATTTTAGTCCATTAATGTGGAAACAGACAATGTTCAGCAGAGTCGGGAACTCAGATTACGTTCTGGGGAAGCAGCTTTAGGCTTTACACTTTCTTTTTTTTTTTTGTTAAAATGTGTAGATAACTGGGTCTCCATCTCAAACCAGCACAGGTTCCAAGTCACACAGATTGTCCACTTCTTCAGCGGAGAGTGCAGTGGGAAACCAATGTTTACAGGTACCAGTCCAATCCTTGCTTTAATGTAGCATTTTTTTATTTTTTTTTTACGCAGGATTGGGAGAGTCTACTCTGAACTGCACCCAGCATGATGATTTTTTTTTTTTTTTTTTTTAACCATCTCTTAGGAGATACAAAGAGCACTTGTGCATCCAATCACGCTCCCCTCCTGCCACTGGCACTTGCCATAGGATATGCTTTGTGTACAGGAATCATGTTTTGGATGTCCTTATACTGCCAGAGTGGATCTGTGTACTTTTTGTAGGATATCCAATTTTTTTTTTTTTTTTTTTTTGTCCTCCCTTTTGTGGTATTGTATTTTTGATGAGGGGGCTAACACTTGTCTACAGCTTTTGACGATTGTAAAATAAATTACACATTTTTTCTGTGTATTTTAAAGTTTCCTGAGGAAGAGGATGTCGTCCAAGCTTGGCTTACACTATGGTTTACACTCGGCCTGTGCTGTGAGAGCAGCTAAGGTGTGCAGTACCACTCCCCCCTGCCCTCCACTCCCTCCACCATCCTTTCATTTTCTCCTTGAGGCACAAAGCTATAAAATATTTTTTAAAAATATCCAGTCTGTGGTAGCTCCTGCTCTCATTTAAGGTGTCAAACACCTTCAATCGCTGACAGAATACTTATCTAGCTACCAGCTATTCCTTCCTACCCCCAGCATCCGGGGAAACCAAAACTTGCCGAAATCAGACATGCCTGATCCTTCCTGTTGGGGCCCCTACATGCATTCAGTCATTGAGCTCTTTCCTCTGTGTAAGTTGACCATACTCTCCTTAACTTAAAGCGGTTGTCTCACTATAATGATTAGCTTTCAAAATGTAGGGAATGTTAAATGGAGACTTATTCCAAATGCATTGATATTGCCTTGTTCAGAAAGTCAGAGATTTTACCTGCTCTGAGTGCACACAGGTTTCTATGGTTACCGTCCTGCTCTCCACAAATCGCCTTCCTACTCCCAGCTCTTCTAATTCTACCAATATAAAGCATAATATGCAATATATTTTGCAGAGGGCTTCAGAGCCCAAAATAAACCATCATTGACATTCCTTAATCGCGGCGCGTATTCGCCGCAAGTAATTGACATGTCACTTATCTCCCCGCGCGTACAATACGATTGTCTTGTACGGCCGGGGAGAGGAGGCGTAATCTATAGTTCTCTATGAAAACTATGGATTACCGTAACTTCAGCGCGCATCTCGCTCAGCGCAAATACGACGCGAAATGCGTGCGGAAATTTGCCCGTGTGAACATACCTTTAGGCCGTGTTCACACGGCTTATTACCGACGGATTTGTGAGCCGTATTGAGTTCACAAATCCGCCGTGAATAAGGGGCGGGACGGGGCTGGAGCGCGGCGGGGGTGCCGCTCCCCGGCCCCATAGACTTGCATTATCCATGGCGCGTATTGCGCCTGGATAATGTGCATGTCACTTTCTCCCCGCCCGGCGGATTCGCCGAGCGGGGAGGAGCGACGGAATCCACTGTTCTCTATGAGAGCAGTGGATTACCGTAATGACAGGGACGGATTGGCGCCGTACTGAAGCGCAAATCCGGCGCGGAGTACGGCGCCAATCCGTGCCCAAATAAGCCGTGTGAACGAGGCCTTAGAGACCACACGTTGTTCTCAAGCTGCTGTCCATCCTGGTAACATCACTTCCTGCTTTCTGTCCAATTTTGAGGGGAGAGCAGGACGGTAACCATAGAAACCTGTGTGCACTTAGAGCAGGTAAAATCTCTTATTTTCTGATCAAGATAATATCAAAAGAAGAATGCATTTAGAAAGTCTTTAACATTCCCTACATGTTGAAGGTTAATCTTTGCAATGAGAAAACCCCTTTAAGAGTATGGGCAAGCTGGTGCAATAGATAAACACTGGGGAAAGCATGTCAATGCCTTATCCTTTCCTTCCTATAGGAGAATAGCCAGTGACAGAATTGTGGCTTATTCCCCTCACCCCATTAATCACATGCACGCATGTGTATGGGGAGGTCGGAAGGAACAGCTGGTGGCTAAACAAGTATTCGGCTAGCAGCCATTGAAGGTGTATTAGGGTTGGCCTACAGAGCGCAACCGTGATGAGAACTGCTGCGGCACATCGCACTGGCCACATGGAGTCAAAAGGTGAACACCCACAAAACCGCACGGCCATCAATGTTCGTTAGTGTTCACTGCTCGTTAATGTCTGCAGTTTTGCCAGTGCTCAATATAGGGGTGTTCCCACCATGCACTTTGGTAGCATATGGATAGGGTACACCATCAAAGCCTTATAAGGAAGACCCTCGACTACCTTGGGAACGGGTTCCCAAAAGTCTTTGCTGGCAATGGAGAGCAGGTCACGCTTGCACGCGACTCTCTATTCTGTTCTATGGGAGTTCTGAGTATAGAACATTCCGCTCCCCTGTACTGGGATCTTCCATAGAACAGAATGGAGAACACAGCGCTGCCCTGTACTGGGATCTTCCATAGAACAGAATGGAGAGTCGTGCATAAGCGACGACTCTGTTCTGAGCTGTTCCAGAGTTGGGACCGGCACCTTCCAGACTTTGATGGCCTAACCTATTGAAGGGAACACCCCTTTGTGAGGTGTCGCAGCAGCTCAGCCACCTCCCGGCCGCATCGTGTACACCTACCCTTAGGTGCATCCTAAGTGCATGCATGACCCAGAGCTTCCCAATACATCCTCCTATGATCTATGTGCTCGTGTAGTCCACTTCTAAAGAAACCATGCACATTTGTTCATGTGCTTCCTCTGCCAAAGAGTCCTTCACGTCTTCTGTGAAGTCTGTCCACCACTGAGGGCTTCGTTTTTTATTTTTGGGCCCCCCCACTGCTGCTCCCACTAGGCTCCATCATTCATCCTAAGCGCTGTGTCTGAGGGTTATGTAGAAATCGTAGATTTGGGGGTCGGATATTTATTATTCACTTACTGTGAACTCCATGCCACCGCTTGTCACTTAATTGAAGGATTATACGTTTACACTGCAGATTTTCGCTACGGGAGACGGGGTCGGCGGCGGCCGCTTCTCCCGTAGTCGCTCGGCGGTTCCAGTTCTCATCGTCTCTGTAGATTTCCGCATGGCGGTCCGGATCGTCTCACGAGTCGCAGATCCACAACCCCCTGCACCTCGTGACGTCCGGACGACCGAATGCTTCACCCTGTTGCACTTTGAATTCTCATGATTATTCTCAATAGTAAATGCAGTAATCCTCTGTTTATCTATGCATTGCTGGACTCTGTAGAAATGAAGAGACGCGCTCTTAAAAGTTTCTTGCCAGTAGTTTTGGTTGTCAGCAAGAGTTGTACAGACACTTTACTCACTGAACAGAGATTTATATATATTATATCTATATATTTTTTCTGTTTTTTTTTTTTTTCTTTTTTTTTGGGCTTTGAACAATAGGCATTAAGCTAGCAAGTTGTGCTTTGAAGTGCTGTTTTCTTGTAGCCTATGAATCCTCTCGCTTCTGTCCCTGATGCGTTCGGGGCCTCGGTGACAGGACATAGGTTTCCTATTGTTTTCCAAATTCTTTTGTATGTTAAATATATATCTATTTTTTTTTTTCTTTTTTTTCCTCTATTTTTGATGTTGCTGATTGCGTGGGCACACGAGTGTTGGAAACTGTGAGCTAGCATTAAATCTTTTACCTCTAATTCTCGTTACGAGGCAATAATTGCAAGACTTTTTTTTTTTTTTGTAAATACTTGTAAATTTTTCTTATTCTTGGATATCTATTTCTGTAAAAAACAAAAGAAAAAAAATTGTTTTCAGATTTCTTTCCTGCGGTGTAACATAGTAACATTTTTTTTGTGCATGCATAATGTGACAATGTG
This sequence comes from Phyllomedusa bahiana, assembly GCA_025379985.1. Lineage (NCBI taxonomy): Eukaryota > Metazoa > Chordata > Amphibia > Anura > Hylidae > Phyllomedusa > Phyllomedusa bahiana. The sequence continues at coordinate 116,084 of JAODAL010004947.1, read as the reverse complement.
TACCACTATTAACTTTTACCCATGTAAAATAGCTATTTATTGTTATTTTTTTAACTCTTTAAAGCTGGGCTTTCTGTTTTTTTTTTTAAGATGTCATACTAGCTATTAACCCCTCGGCTGCTGCACTGTTGTAAAGCAGTAGTCTGCAACCTGTGACTTTAGCGGTTTCTTAAAGCTGCGTGGAGACTTGGTGGTGTTCCAGGATCCAGCAATGCTCTTCGGTCTATCGAGCATGAGTAAAAATAGAAGATAAAACTCATACTTACCTCCTGGAGGTTTTCCGTTCAGTTCATCCCCACTGAAGCAGTCAATGGTCTTTATTTATGTGGACATGCATGAGATTGGCTGCAACAGTCATGTGAACAGTGACCACTCATTGCTTCCGGGATGCACGAACCGGCAGCCGGGACTGAAGGAGACCGTACGGGAGGTAAGTATGAGTTTGTTTTTTTTTTTCTATTTTTACTCCTACCCCGACAGACCAATGAGCATTGTTAGATTTTGAAAGACCCCTTTAAAGGCCCTTCAGTGCTTTCTTGGAAATATGCAAATAGGCTCTAAGATAGGTGTTTTTTTTTTTGTTTTGTTTTTTTAAAGGGTTGTAAATGACTGTAAGGGACGCTGCATCCTGTGGGTGACACCTGAGCTCTAGGAAAGAAAGCAAGGTCTCTGGTGTCACGTACTGGAAGCAGCATCCCTTAAGTCAAATCTCCATTTTTTTTTTTTTTTTTTTTTTTAATGGGTTGTATATGACTGTAAGGGACGCTGCATCCTGTGGGTGACACCAGAGTTCTAGGAAAGAAAGCAAGGTCTCTGGTGTCACCTACTGGAAGCAGCATCCTTTAAGTCACATCTCCATTTCCATTTTTTCTGGGTTTTTTTTTTAATGGGTCGGATTTGACTGTAAGGGACACTGCATCCCGGGGGTGACACCAGAGCTCTGGCTTCATTCCTTAGTTGCATAGTTCCCAGGAAGTATTGCACAGCCTTTCTTTACACCTTTATGGTGCTTTCTCTAAGGAGGAACTTTACCCCACCTCCCTTTCCTCTCCCTCCCCCAGAGTTACACTAAAAGGCCTGTCAACCAGGACCATGTTTTGCATCCAAAAACAGCTGTTAGCAGATAGGAAGCTTTTTCTAATTATTGGTTTGGCTTCAAATCCCCCAGTCATGTTTCCAAGGCGCTTTTATTGAGTCAGATGTGACTGTGAGGGATGCTACTTCAATAGGTAGCACCAGAGACCAAGACTCTAGGGGGGAAAAAAAGCTATCTCCAGCTGTTGGCTTGATGGCCCATGCACAGGTTGCAGACTCCTGTTGGTATTACGGCTGTACTGCAGAAGCACAGTTATGATGGGTCTTCACAGCACGCCTTGGGGTTACTAGAACTGCACTTGTGGGTACACGCGGAGGAGGAATCCATTCTACCTGGTCTGTATTGAGCAGATGAGTCACAATTTTGGTTAACCATGGTCCTTGTCCAACATGGAGCCACAAGTGCAGTTTAACATTGGCACGAAGAGTCCTGCAAACGTAAAGAATCTATCTTGCCTTTTTAAATCGAAATGTTAAAGCACAATTTCTCTAGGAAACCGATGAATTCTTTGTTTTTGCAGCAGCTTAGTTTCATGCAGACAAACCAAAAAAAAAGCGTCCATATCTATTTTTTTAACAGAGCATCTGATCTCTGTGACGTGGGGCAGAGTAACCGGGTCTGTTTCTAGCAATACTGCCACCTGGTAGTGCATTAATATGGCAGTCAGAAGCGGGAAGTATGATGATGCGGCTGATGGGGAAAGGTGCAGTCCCCCTGGACCAATTGTCGGAGGCTCATCGCCGATTTGTGTGTTTTTTGTTTTGCTCCTTTTTATGCTACATGGCCTCAAATAGCTGCCCCTGTGCTGAGGGTGCAGCAGTTTTTTGTTTGTTTTTTTTTCTCCAAATTTTTGGTTTATGATAAGGATAAACCCAAAATTTCCAGAAAGCCTCCAGTCACTGTTGTAAAAAAAAAAAAAAAAAATGTATCCACATGCGACTGCAGTATTGTAAGCATCTGCTTATCTGACCTTACAAGCCGTCAGCTGTATAGTCTGGCTCGTCGTGGGTGCTGCTAATTGGGGAGGATTCCTAGCGAGTCGGGGAAAACTAAAAATGTCTGCTTCTTTGACTTGCAGCGGGTTTGTCAGTTCACTCCATGTCTGTATTCTGTCTTGTCTTCACCCCCCTTATGCAGGCAGCCATGCCAAGTAAGCTCCATGGAAAAGATCAAGGTTTGTAGTGCCACCTATTGGAAGTAGCGTCCCTTACAGCCATTTAACCCGTTAAAGAGCCTTTAAAACAAGACATCGGATTTTAAGCCATACCAGTAATTCTTCCATAAGGAAAAGTCCTTTGTGAAGAAGTTACCAGCTTAGATTAAAATCCCCAGTCATGTTTCAAGGCTCTTTAGTGTGTTGGATGTGTCTGTAAGGGACGCTGCCTCCAATGGACTAGCTATTGGCTTGGATTAAAATCCAAAATCATGTTCCAAGGTTCCTTAATGTGGCAGACGTGCCCATAAGGGATGCTACCTCCAGAGCAAGGAATTACTGAATTAGATTAAAATCCCTAGTCCTGTTTCAAGGCTCTTCAGTGCGTTGGATGCGTCTGTAAGAGATGCTGCCTCAATGGAGTATCTATTGGTTTGGATTAAAATCCCGTCATGTTCCAAGGCTCTTTAATGGGTTGGATGTGTCTGTAAGGGACGCTGTCTCCAATGGAGTATCTATTGACTTAGATTAATATCCAAAGTCCTTTTCCAAGGCTCTTTAATTGGTTGGGTGTTTCTGTAAGGGATGCTGCCTTCAATGGAGTAGCTATTGGCTTAGACTAATATCCCCAGTCAGGTTCCAAGGCTCTTTAATGGGTTGGATGTGTCTGTAAGGGACGCTGTCTCCAATGGAGTATCTACTAGCTTGGCTTAATATCCCCAGTCAGGTTCCAAGGTTCCTTGAGGTGGCAAATGTGTCCATAAGGGACGCTACCTCCAGAGTAAGGAATTACGGACTTGGATTAAAATCCCTAGTCCTGTTTCATGTGTCCGAGGGACGCTTCCTTCGATAGAGATTTTAATCCATGGCAGTAACTTCTTCAGTCATGTTTCAAGGCTCTTTACTGGGTCGGATATGGCTATAATGGATGTCCCTTCCAATAGGTGGCACTAGTGGTCTTCCTCTCTTCCGTAGAGCCTATTTGCACATTTCTGAGAGAGCATTGCATGGTCTAGATGTCTCGCTACACTTTCACAGTGTCCATGACAAATTTTACCCCCTTAGAAGAAAGGCAATACAGACCTGTAGTGCACGCGTGGTGGGACGAGCGTTTCAATGCCTTAAGGACTGCACCTTTTATATTGAGTCACTTGTCATCTATAGCTGCTTATGCATCGTCTTGTGCATTTATTTTGTTATAATTTTATTTTTTTCTTTCTGAATTTACTTGAAGGGGTGTACAGATGTCCCGAGGAGTTTCTATAGTGTGTACTGTTAGGTTCACAGTTGTGCAGTGTCGTTATTTTCTTTTATTCCACAGCAAACTTCAAAGCCGAGCGCCATGATTGGGACGTGAGAATTGTTAGAGTTGTGTTTTTTTGGGGGGTTTGCGTTTTTTGCCCAAAAGTCGTTCCATTCTACAAGGTAAATGAGAGAATTAAGAGCGGCCTGCTCACAGCCGATGTTCTGCCTCCAACAAGCAATTAGAAGATTCTATTTTTTCTAAATAAAAAAAAGAAAAAAAAATCAGAAACTCAAACACATTTAAAATGAATTATTTACTGAAATGTTAACTTTTTTTTTTTTTTTTTTTTTTAAATAAAAAGGAAATTCTTGCCATGTTTATTTGTTAGACTGTATGAGTATTCATGTACCACCAGTGTTTGGTTTTTTTTTCTTTTGTTTTTTTTTCCTTTCCAGTTTAAAACAGAAAATTATCAGTTAAAAACCCAGATGAACCATTGGGTGACAATCAGAACAACCTTTAGTATGAAAGGCTCGAGGAGGTCACTGCTCATTGGTTTTAAAATTTGTACATAAACTCTGACTTTTTTTTTTTTTAACATTATTTTGTATTTTTGTTGTATTTTAATATCTGGTGTACAGTTCCAGAAATAAAGGTCTGGAAATCTTACCTCTGTCGACCTTTTCTTTTGCCTTTCTGTCTTGGTTGCTAATGACTCATTACTCTTTGTTAAACCACGTCTGGTGTGAAGAGGTTCATGTAAACTGAGGAAAACTGTCAGCGCTGGGGTATGTTCACACGGTGTATTGCGACACGTATAGCACGCACCACAATAACGCGGATTTCCAAAGCACCGGGGGGGCCCATTGACATGTATTGTTTGCGGCACATAATCGCCGCGAACAATTGACATGTCACTTAACTCCCCGCGCGTACAATACGATCATATTGTATGCGCTGGGTGATGACGCATAATCCAAAGCTCTCTGAGAGCTATGGATTACTGTAATTGCGTATAAAGCGAAATGCGCACCCAAATAAGCCATGTATACCCTTGCACTTGCCTAGAGCTACTAAAATGAGTAATGTTGAGGTTGTCATTTATTGCATGAGAAGTCTGAGCTGGTAGAATACCGCACTGTGTAGACCACGTGTGTCAAACCCAAGGCCATCAAAAAAGAAGAACTTTAGGAACAAGGAAAGAGTGGCTAATTATTTATGGAGAAACACATTTGCCATAATCGAGCTTCAACTCAGTTCTTGCTCCTAAAAAATACTTGGCTTTTAATAATTTTCTTTTAAAAACTCACTAAATACTAAAAACTGCTCATGAATACTCTCTTCAGATATATTAATGCCTAAAGATATCCTTGTCATTGATGTCGTGCCTGCAGGCCCGGACTGCCCATAGAGCAAACCGGGCATTTGCACATATGCGACCGGACCCCTGTGCCAGGTGGCCGACGGGCCCCCCTCGCCACACAGCTGCACGGCCGGGTCACCGACCCAGCCATGCAGCCATCACGGCCGCCGTCTGCACAGCGCGGTATAAGCAGCGGCCGAGGCTGAACAGCCGGAATCTTCTGATCCTGTCTGTTCAGCTCCCAGGAGGCCACGGGGCAGGTGCGCGATGTGATGACGTCATCGCGCGCCTGCTTCGCGGCTCACGCTCTGCTGCCAGCAGCCGCTCCAAGACAGAAGAGGAAGCAGAGACATCAGGTAAGTATTGGTTTTATTTATTTATTTTTTTTTTTTAACTACGAGCCCTGCCTACCTATATACTGGCTCTGCCTGCTACCTATATACTGGCCCTGCCTGCCTACCTATAGATCTGCCCTGCCTGGCTGATTACTGGGGGCAGCCCTTGCTACCTGGCTAGTTACTGGGGTAGGCCCTGTCTACCTACCGAATTAATGGAGGAAGGCCCTGTTTTACCTACCTAATGGGGGTCTACCTATTTACATGCCACTTATCTGACATTTTTTAATTTTCTAATTTTTAGGGTCTAACATACGCTGTTTGGGGAATTGATAGGAAAGTGCTGGAAAAGAGAGGAGTCTAAGATGTATTTGTGGTAAATTCTACAGGGACGAGTAGTGATCGGGAGAAGAAGACATTGCATTCTGTACTGGACAGAGGAAAATGGAAGGGAACAACTCATCACGGAAGACATCATGAAGGTTTGGGCCAGATGGAGGAGAAAAGGAGAACACAACTCTCATCAGAGATGACGTCTCTTGTGAGTCCCTGCTGTCAGGGGTCATTTTACTTCTGTGTTGAATCAGTGCTGTATTCATGTGATGGTGACCTGACTACGGGGGATGTGATTGGTGGGGTTGTAGGTTATGTTGGTGTTTATGTAGTGTCAGTGTGGGCTTGTCCCTGATTGTAAGGCGCACACCTGACTCTGTGATGAGGGGTTTCTCTGCACCACTGTTTTTCTTTCTTGCTCGTGTGTAGGGGGCTCTCACACGGAGCGGTTTTGATGCATTTTTTGATGCTTTTTTTTGTGCAGAAATGTACAGCATTAACTACTCTGCCTTTTCTGCACAAAAACGCACCAAAAAAACATAAAAAATGTACCAAAAACACTCTGTGTGAAAGCAGCTTTATAGTGTAGTTTATTTTAGAAAGTGGCGAGGCGCGAGAACAAGGGAGATTTTTTTAAGCGGATATTGTATGTGGGCTGCCGGGGGCTTTGTGCCAGGGCTGATTTTTATTCCCAGCCCGGCCCTGCGTACCTGTTTGACAATGAAATGGCTATTTTCTATCCAGTGAGTATGAGGACTATATCCCTAATATTTCGATACAATGCCTATTTGACAAGTGTGCCTAATCGCTATCGAATTTGTAATGGAACTATAATCCTACTGTTTCCATCCAGCACAAAAGAGCAGATACCAGGAGCCAGACAGCAGATCCTAATAGTAACCAACTTCAATAGATCACCTAAAATTATCAAAGAGCTGTCTAAAGAAAAATATGTTTGGTAGCGACTTCCTATCTAGTTGAGAAAACTAACTCGGACTCTCCACTAGACAAGCCCTCTCCATTTTCCAAACGGTATCTAGGAAAGTGACTTGCTGTCTCCAAAAGTAACTAGCTCGGGCACTACGTAAAAACTAGCAGTCCTCTACAGTGAGCTGTCATTCAGAGAGTATAGTAGCCAAGTTAAAATGCTAATCCTAACCTCCCCAACATGTTTCGCCAATAAATGGCGCCATCAGGGGATAGAGGTTAGAGTACTATGGTTGTCAGTGGCCGCTATTTATTTACTAAGGTAAACCTTCCTTCTCCAATCATTATCCAATTAGGCATAGACCAATAAACTGCCATGTTCAGCTACCGAATACCTCACCAATGAAAGCTTGGTTTATCCAGGTAAACATTCACCTATCGACACCAACGTATGCGGCCATAGTGTTTACTAGATACAGGGCTTGGACAAGGTATTCTGGTGCCCTATGCAAATAAGTGATGTAGCGCCCCACCCTTTCCCTCCCAATGTAAAGTTCAGACCACTCCATACCTATTTGTGCCCCCCTTCCTACCTGTACTATTGTATGCCTTATTTAAACATTTTTTTTAGGGTACTATCTTGCAAAAAAACGGTCCTGAAGTTCACATCATTCCTTATTGAACGAGTCGACCCTTAGAGCAGTTCCTTCATGCCCTCAAAAACTGACTGATTGTTATGCCCTCTTTCAAAGAAGGGGGGTGCCAACTGTTGAAATGTCATAGACTATTTGTCGGGGCTCTTTTCGATACAGTTGTATTTGTGTATGTCCCAAATCACCAACTGTTGCTTGTAAGTCCAGAAAGTGTATCACTTTCTCTTGGGTTTCGCAGGTAAGTTTCATCCCGATATTGTTATGGTTCAATTCATCAACAAACCTAACAAAAGTATGCTGATTACCCCCCTCCCCCTCACCCAAAAAAAGAGAACAAAAACAAAAAACGTCGTCAATATACCCCCCCCAAAAAAGAATGAGAGTAGTGAAATGATTAAATTGTTCTGAAAACACAAACCTCTTCCCAACAACCTATAAATAATAATATCTTTAGGCATTAGAGAGAGATTATTAGTGAGCAGTTTTTAGTATTTAGGTTTTTTTTTTTTTTACAGAAAATTATTGAAAGCTAAGTATTATTATTTTTGAGGAGCAGGAACGGAGTTTAAGCTTTCCTATGGCAAATGTGTTTCTCAGTAAACCCAAGGCCCTGGGCTGAATATGGCTCGCTATGTAAGCCCCCGAGGGCTTAGACACGGCAAGGATGGGGCTGGATGCAGAAAGAGCAGTCCCTCTACTGTCCCTGGAGGAAGCAGGCAGCACTTGGCAGCAGCACCAGCAAAAGGAGCGGATGCCATCTTGGATTCAATGCTCAGGCACACACCTCCAGACCACTAGATTCAGCAACCTATAAGTGGTGGCAAAGTTCCAACATCGCTACCCAGGCACTCTTGCCACCTCCGGGACCTGCGCCTATCAGACTTTAATGGTGCATCCTATTGATATGCCATCAAAGTGCATGATGAGATCACCCCTTTAACCCAGTACTGCCTTACCCCCGCAGCCATTTTTGGCCTTCCTGACAGAGCCTTCATGGTTGATAACCCTATACTCACAACCCCCATCTCAGCAGAATTTTATAGACCCTGGTATAGCTCCAAACTAGTGTCCTGTTTAGATGCTAACCATAATAGATACCTAGAAAATGTCGCTTCCGACACTTTTCCAAGATATTGTGACTTTTTTTAAAGGAACTTTAATGGAAGAGGCCATAAGAGAAGCAGTTTAAAACTTTCATAATAATATAATATGGTTCTTCGTTTTATTCTTCCCTCACGTTCCAAAAGCATTAACCTTTTTTTATTTTTCCATCTACATAGACATACGAGGGCTTGTTTTTTGCGGGACAAGATGCACTTTCTAATGCTGCCACTGACCATGGAACATACTGGGAAGCCAAAATAAAATTCTAAGTGGGGATAACCATGACAAAAATGTACTTGCGTCATATTCTGGGGGAGTTTGTTTTTATGTTGTTCACTCTTCGGTATTAATTACGTATCATCTATCTTCTGCAGGTCAGTATGATTCCGGTGATACCAAATATGTAGGGTTTGTGTTAAATTTGACTACTTCTAAAAAAAAAAAAAAAAATATTCATTACCTCTTCACTTTAGGCTGCAGCGCCATTTTCTGTGACCAATAACTTTTTTTTTTTTTCTTCCACCTTAAGGACCCTGAGTAATGGTGCATTTTTTTGCCTGCTGAAGTGTGGTTTTTATTGGTAACATCTTGGGATGCATGCAATTTTTCAATCAATTTTTACTCCAGTTTTTAGTGGAGGTGAAATTACAAACCCCACCATTCACCAGCTCCTCTCTCCCCCACTCCCTCCCGCAATTTTGGTGTTTGGAGTTTCTCTTCTTATACGGTGTTTGACGTACGAGATCAATGATGTTATATGTTAATAGACCGGACTTTTATGGACGCAGCGATGCCAATTATGTGTAATTAATTTATTATTCCTTTTTTTCTAAAATGGCAAAAAGGCGGTGATTTGAAATTTTAATATTTCTTATTTTCATACTTTTAAATTTTTTTTTTTTTTTTAACACTTCAACATTCAGTCCCCCTATGGGACTTGAACACGAGAGGACAAGATCACTTGTAAAGCCGCCTTCGCTATATTAATAATGCAGGAGGGTGTACCAAGATGGCGGTTCTATTGCTTTCTGCCTGAGCCAGGAAGTAGTAGAAGCGATTACATGGCAACTATGGAAGTCTTTATTAGGCTTCCAGCAGCTATGTTAACTGATCAGAACTCCACAATCTTGGCGGGTGGTGTTGGGAGGGATTCAGGAAGGGGGCAATCAGAGTGATGGAAGTGTCCCTTTAAATTATGTCAGGCCCGGCTTTGTCTGCTTCAAATGAAGATCATACACTTAGACCAGTCCAGCTTTATCCTGGGCATGGATACTAATATCGGTTTGTTAAGGCATTCTATTCATCTCATCCTGGAACATTCAAAATGGGAGAAGCTACATGGGTGTTTTGCCAAAAGGCCTTTGACTTGGTGGAGTGGACATACTTATGGGTGGCACTGGGTTTAGTCTGGTCTATCTTAGGTGGGTGCTGGTATTATATACTTCTCCTAAAACTAGTAAAAGAACCGACAACCACACTGCTAAGCAATTGGCTTTGGGCAGAAGCACACATCATTGTCCTCTGAATTGTTTGCAAGAGCCAGTGAGCCCCTTGCACTCCAAACCCCTATATCAGTGGTCTGCAAATTGTGGCTCTCCAACTGTTGGGGAACTACACCTCCTATCATGCATTTCTATTATCTATATCTGTGGGCCTGATGGGAGTTGTAGTTTCCCAACCGTTGGAGAGCTGCACTTTGCAGACCACTGCCGTACACGACTGTGAATTATGATGAGTGAATAGAATTATATGATGACAACACTCTCTCTTTTTCTAAAGATCCTTCCTGCTCCTACATTCTATTTATTTGGATCATATTTCAGTATTAACATCAACTGGAACGTGACTTTGGAGGTTGACATGACGGCTAAAGCCCTACCAGTCCCTGTTCCACTACAGCAAGGTAGAAAAAAAATGTACATATCTTAGGGAAGACTTGTTCGAAAAATCATTTCATTGCAATGTTTGCAGAAATAAATTCATTTATTCTAAATATTTTATAAAAGTATTCATGTTTTATTCTTTTTGTCCTCCGTGTTCTTGAGCCGACCCCGATCTTCCTCTTCTGGGACAAGGACCTTAGAAACAGTATGTACAGTATTTGCAGAGTTGACCGAGAACTGTAGCTTTCCCTGCGGCGTCCGACCAGTGACCCGCTCTGTGTTACTGAACAAGAGTGAAGTAGTTTGAGAAAAGTTCTTCTCCACAGTGAATGTCTCTGAGAGCGACGAGAACCACACATCGCAATGGTCTGCAAGTAAGCAAAAGGCAAATTTACAACTACTGAGTCATAATCCAAAGCTTTTTAGAGATCGAGCTGAAGCTCCGTGGACATCATAATCGTCAGTGCAAAATCGGTAGACTTCATATACATCAAGCTCTCAAATCTGAAGCGGGAAAGAGCCATAATCCTCATTCACATGTACTGCACGGAACCCACACCAAACCGATTGCATCTGAACACGGCCTTAACCCTACATTTTATTGGAGATATTTTTATATTTTTGGGATATTATATATTTCTATATTAATTTTATATGATAACATTTTTAAATTTAAATAATTTCATTTTATACAGTTTGATAATTATAATAAATCACTTTTTATTATTGTACTGGTGGAAGTTGATACATATTGGACATTTTTTGCCCTAACAGCAAATCTAGCTCCACTTCTACTCCTCAGGCTCAGGCACCACATTGAGATAGGTCTGCCTGTCCGAGCAGTAATGCGCCTAGTTTTGCCGAACCACATTCATATATGTGTCTAATATTACAAGTGTGGTGCGACGCCCCCAGAACCCCCTCATGATAGGCTAATTAAAAAAGTGTCGAGATTTGCTGTTAGGGCAAAAAATGTCCCTTATTTCTCAACTTCCACCAGTACAATAATAAAAAGTCATTTCTGATAATTATCAAACTGTATAAATTTAAATTATTTAAAAATGTGATCATATAAAATTAATATACAACTATCTCCTATAAAATGTATTTAAAATTAATAGAATCTAAAACTAATTTTACATTAAATAACCCACTGATGATGATGTTCAGATTTTTTAAAATTTTTACTACATTAAAATTTAAATTTATTTTTGCTGCACTCACCCTTTATTCTACATACAGCACAGCACAAGTATTGCTGGGTCCTGTGGTCCACCAAGCAGGATCAGTCCCATAGTTTCTATTCACTGACATGCTATCCTAATGACTTTTCTCTTATTTCAAGCCTCTATAACCTTTATACATGTTTGGTGCATTAGTAATGCACCTAAGTTTCATACACACAGGCGAGGCGCAATGAACTTTAGACGCCATTTATAATCGCACAAAAAACCACTTTCATACATTCAGGCGCATTATACACTGAAAATGAGACTCGACATTTCACTTTAAAACGTCTTTCTTCATATGTCTCTCAAAATTTGGCGCAATACATTCTATGCCCATACAACGTTTGGCTCATTACATAGAGCTTAATGCACCAAACTTTGTATGGGCATAGAATGTAATGCGGCGAACTTTGAGAGAAGTTTGGCGCATTGAGCTCTATATAATGCACCAAAAATCTTCATGCTGTCGTATTCTACACTCTTCTCTATCTATTTAGAACTGGGTTGTCGGCGGCAAGTTAAAAAAAAAAAACGCATTGGAATTCAAACATGTCGCCCCTTGTTCCTAACTCTGGACAACCGGTTTATGGTTTGGGCTGGATGATCCCTGCAGCTTTGCCCCGAGGGGTTCTACATTTTTGGTAATTGTTAGGTTATTTGTTTTTAACAAACATTGGGCAAGAATCTCAAAGAACTCACAGGATGTCTAAACAAGCGGCCCCTATATTCACCCAGAATGTGACATGCTGGTACTAACCCTTCCACCTCATGAGAGTAGCGGATATTGGGGATGAACTGCCTCAGCTCCACAGGGAAGGACTCGGGGACATCAAACTCCTGAGAACAGACCTGTGCTGCGTGCTCTACGGGAAGAAGACGGAAACAAGTGTCACTTATGAGGAAGATGGGGAGGCTACATGATATCACTGTGTGCCTGACATTGTAATCTGCACCCTGTGATCTGGATACAATGTATCAGATGACACCATCCAGGTGTGTGGAGACATATAAACTATTAGTCGCTCCACTGAAATTTCAATCGATTCTGAAGGGCGCATAGGAAATAAGCTAAGACTCTGCAGCACCTCCTATAAGTATATATGTCTATTCTGCACTGATGAGGGGCAAATCCCGCTAAACAGCTGTCTGCAGATGAACATCTGCAATGAGTTGGATGTGAATTGAGGAACATTGCCTCCAGTAGATGGCGCTGTAGGGTTCTAGTTCAGTTCCCATGAGTCTTTTAGAATATAATCAAGGGGATTCACAGTGTAATGGCTTCCTGACCCTTCTATGACCACAGATGTGGTGGTGAACGGGTAGTATAGGTCTATCAGAGTGGGTTTCATCTGTTCAATCCTAAAACAGCAGACATTGACTAATCACTGATTTATCTTCTACTGTGCTCTGGTAATGTCGTACCCAAGATCTGAGGTCTGTGATGTATTGTTATCCTACTCCTCAGCACTTTCCTGTGTAAAGTGTGGGTAAAAACTAAAGACAGTGTGATACCAGTGAGGCAGTCCTAGCATGCAACATGTACATTACCATTAGAGCAGTTATTAACGTACTGCCCCACAGCGAGCGGATTGTAGGGGGCGCTGGTGAGCCAGGTGCAGTCACACATCTTCAGAAGTCCTAGCTGATCTCTTCTGCTGCAGGATCTGAAACATAGCTCCATGTAAGCATCTTCAACACTTACAGCAAATAAAAATATATACACAAAGGTTGCATTCACAATTGTGCAGGCTTCAGAGCTGAAATCTCCCAGCATTCTTTGCTTGTGTGTATGCGCAGTGCTAGCTCTGGTCATATGCATTCCAGGAAGTGTCGTCTGTATAAACAGGTGCTGCACAGTCACTATTGTAGGAAAACTAAAAAGATAGGAGGAAATAACTTTCTGTTTCCAGTAACAAAACGCAGAATGGTGAATGCAGCTCTGGAGGATAATACAGGATGTACAGTGGGTTGCAAAAGTCTTCCTACCCCTCAAACCTTTCCTCAGCCTTAAACGTAACAGCCACAAACTTATAGATGATACAAGGTTTTCCAGATTTTGCAAATTAAAAAACTGAACAGTGCAACATGTGAATGTCTTCCGTCTTATATCTGCAATGACCGCTGCAGTCTGTTGGGGGAGCTCTCTACCGCCGCACTGCCCATTCGACCTTGCAGAATCGCTCGAGCTCAGTCAGATTGGTTGGAGAACGTTTGTGAACAGCAGTTTCCAAGTCCTGCCCCATATTCTCAATAGGATTTAGGGTGCTTTCACAAGGTGCGGTTTTGGTGCGGTTTTGATGCGGTTTTTTGGATGCGCTTTTTGTGCAACAATGTATAGCATTAATTGTTGTGCCTTCCTGCACAAAAAATGCATCAAAACCGAACCAAAAACCGCACCGTGTGAAAGCACCCTTAGGCATACTTGCCTAATGTTCTCTAACAAACCTCTGAGGCCTTCACAAAACAGCTGTAGTTATACTGAGAATAAATTACATACAGATGCCCTCTATTTACTAATTAGGTGACTTCTAAAGACGATTGGTGTCAGGAAACCAGCCTGTGCCCACTCAAGGGTCGACGGCCTGATTTGGGGCGCATCGTAATCTTGCGCTCCCCGTAGGGGTACACAAAGTCAGCCGGTAATGGTTTCACAGTTAACCCCTATCCACATGGGCACAGACAGACCCAGGGAGTGCGAGAGGATACCCGACTCGCCCACAACCCGTAACGGCTGGGAGAGGTCTGTTTACCCGCACTGGAGAAACAGAACTCTGCCACCAGTTCCTCATTGGCTATAAGCCTGGTCCGGTACAGATTTATAGCAGGCCCGGAACCTGCCTTGGACCGAGAATAAGGGCATTAATTTGCCTTGGAGGGCGCACTAGACAAGCAATATATACAAAGGGACAATACTATACAGATATTGATCAGAGGTGCAGATACGGATATGGTTACAAACAGAAGCAGCAGATGTGTCTATTTACCTTAGGTTGGCCTTGTGCTGGGCACACATGGAGGGGTGAATGTGTCTTGGCTCCTGTGTGCGGATGCTCCTGGAACGCTAGTGAAGTTACCCCCCCTCCAATGAGTCAACGATGGGCACACCTGGGCTTCGGCTTATAACAGTACTGGGACATCCCACGTCGCACTCCCTTCACACCCCCTGTCACAACCCTGGGATAGTCTACACTCTCCTCCCTCTCGGGCCATGCCGTTTTTGACTTTGGACACAAAATGGGTCATACCACGGCAGGGCATTGGGACAGAACCGAGCCAGTGATACCGTCAGAACCGGATGGGCCTAAGCTACGACCTAGTACCAAACATTGGCCTTCTGCATCATTCCCTGTCCAAGATTCGCTCTTCCTGGATGCCCTACAAACGTGGGAGTGAAAGCTACGCGTGTGGGAAGTTTCATATTTAAAAATATGAAACTGGGGTTGACCTGTGATGCACGGTTCTCCCATAAATCCTTATGAAATATCGGCACCGCTCAGACTGGTATGACTGTTTGCTGTGAGGGGTCAGAGAGCAGGGTCCTGGCCAAGGTGCTAACGAATTTAAATGAGAATCCTTTGATGTGTTGACCTCTGGCTAGGACGGTCCCCTATCTTGCTTTTGTCAGCCAGATCTTGCTGTCTTCTAATTGATGGCTACCTGGTGACTTTTGCAATCTGAGTGAATTTGAAGCTGGGGGTGGGGTGACTTTATCATTTTTGTGTCATCTTCCTCCAGTTCCAGTGAATACTTTACCAACCTGTACACAGATCGCGAGATTCCCTTGTCATTCCCATCAATGAGAATTCCATCGAGGCATCTAAATATGAAGGGATTCCTGATCGACTGAAAAAAGATGGGCTCAAAATTCTGGTAGACGGCTCCTGTGAAGTGATGGAGAAAACAGATCAGTCAGGGGTTGGATTCACATGTGGAAGAAATATATCTGGGATAACAATAGGGCTAAACAGCACCCACGTCCCAGTTACTGACACCTCCATATTTCATTATGATGGAGAGCACTGGAGCTCAGGCTGTACATGTAATATAGATACATAGACATACTGTACATATTCACTAAAGAGCATTTCCCTCCAAGGCCGGGGTCACATGATCCGGAAGAACAATCCGGAGCAGAAGAAGAACTTCCCATAGGTAGGCGCGAATGTGAACTGAATATCTGCAGCAGAATATTTTATGCATAATGTTTGTTTTCTGCTGCATGTAAATGGGGTTATAATAATACTATTCACTACATTTCTTATAGTTTCTGCACCAGCAGAACAGTGAGTGCAGCTCTGGAGTATAATACAGGATGTAACTCAGGATCAGTACAGGATAAGTAATGTATGTACACAGTGACTGCACCAGCAGAAAAGTGAGTGCAGCTCTGAAGTATAATTTCAGGATGTAACTCAGGATTAGGTACAGGATAGTAATGTATGTACAAATGACTGCACCAGCAGAATAGTGAGTCAGCTCTGGAGGATAATACAGGATGTAACTCGGGATCAGTACAGGATAAGTAATGTATGTACAGTGACTTGCACCGCAGAATAGTGAGTGCAGCTCTGGAGTATAATACAGGATGTAACTCAGATCAAAACAGGTTTAATTAATGTAATGTATGTACACAGTGACTGCACCAGCAGAATAGTGAGTGCAGCTCTGGGATAATCCAGGATGTAACTCAGGATCAGTATAGGAATAATTTAATGTATGTACACAGTGACTGCACCAGCAGAATAGTGAGTGCAGCCCCTGAGTATAATACAGGATGTAACTCAGGATCAGTACAGGATAAGTAATGTGTACAGTGACTGCACCAGCAGAATAGTGAGTGCAGCTCTGGAGTAATAATACAGGATGTAACTCAGGATCAGTACGGGATAAGTAATGTATGTACACAGTGACTGCACCAGAAGAATGTGAGTGCAGCTCTGGATATAATACAGGATGTAAACTCAGGATCAGTACAGGATAAGTAATTATGTACACAGTGACTGCACCGGGCAGAATAGTGAGTGCAGCTCTGGAAGATAATACAGGTTGTAACCAGAATAAAGTCGGTAATTTAATGTATGTAAAAATAGTGACTGCCAAGCAGAATAGTGAATGCAGCTCTGGAGTATAATACAGGCTGTAACTCGGGAAATCAGTACGGGATAAGTAATTAATGTACCAGTGACTGCACCACAAATAGTGAGTGCAGCTCTGGAATAAAAATACAATACAGGATGTAACTCGGGATCATACAGGATAAGTTTAAGTACACAGTGACCGCACCAGCAGAATAGTGAGTGCAGCCGGGAGGATAATACAGGATTGTAACTCAGGATCAGTACAGGATAAGAAATTTGTATGTAACACAGTGACGGGCCCCAAAGCAGAATAGTGAGTGCAGCTCTGGAGAAATAAAAAGGATGTAACTCAGGATCAGTACAGATAAGTAATATATGACATGACTGCACCAGCAAAAATATTTGGAGTGCAGCTCTGGAGTATAATACAGGATGTAACTCAGGATCAAACAGGATAAGTAATGTATGTACACAGTGAATGCACCCAGCAGAATAGTGAGTGCAGCTCTGGAGTAAAATACAGGTGTAACTCAGGATCAGTTACAGGATAAGTAATGTATGTACACAGTGACCGCACCAGCAGAATAGTGAGTGCAGCTCTGGAGGATAATACAGGATTGAAAACTCAGGATCAGTAAAAGGATAAGTAATGTATGTACACAGTGACTGCACCAGCAAATATTTGAGTGCAGCTCTGGAGTATAATACAGGATGTAACTCAGGATCAGTACAGGAAAAGGGTAATGTATGTACACAGTGACTGCACCAGCAGAATATTGAGTTCAGCTCAGGAGAATAATACGGGATGTAACTCAGGATCATACAGGATAATTTAATGTATGTACACAGTGACTGCACCACAGAATAGTGAGCGCACCTCTGGATTATAATACAGGATGTAACTCAGGATCAGTACAGGATAAGTAATTATGTACACAGTGACCGCATCAGCAGAATAGTGAGTGCAGCTCTGGAGTAAAATACAGATTTTAACTCAGGATCATACAGGATAATTTAAATGTATGTACACAGTGCCCTGCACCAGCAGAACATGAGTGCAGCTCTGGAGTATAATACAGGATTTTAACTCAGGATCAACAGATAAGTAATGAAAGTACCCAGTGACTGCACCAGCAGAATAGTGAGTGCAGCTCTGGAGGATAATACAGGAAAGGTAACTCAGGATCAGTACAGGATAATTAATGTAATGTATGTACAGTGACTGCACCAGCAAAAATAGTGAGTGCAGCTTGGAGTATAATACGGGAAAGTAAATCAGGATCAGTACAGGATAAGTCATGTATGTACAGTGACTGCACCAGCAGAATAGTGAGTGCAGCTCTGGAGTAAAATTTACAGGATGTAACTCAGGATCAGTACGGGATAAGTAATGAAAGTACACAGTGGACTGCACCACAGAATATGAGCGCAGCTCTGGAATATAAATACAGGATGTAACACAGGATCAGTACAGGAATAATTTAATGAATGTAAAACAGTGACTGAAACCAAAGCAGAATAGTGAGTGCAGCTCTGGAAATATAATACAGGATGTAACTCAGGATCAGTACAGGATAAGTAATGTATGTTACACAGTGACCGCCCCCAGCAAATAGTGAGTCAGCTCGGAGGATAATACAGGATTTTCTTAGATTCACAAAGGAGAAGTAATGTAACGATTACACTTCTTTTCAGGAAATACTTGTGACAATCAATATGGCAGCAGTATGGTTTCCTCCTCCTTTTTAAAATATCTTATAACGTTGACTATCTGGCCAAGTTGCCCATCCTTGTTTTTGTGAGTTTGGAGGGAAAATGCTCTGTACCCCGGGTGGTTTCAGTGCAGATAAATAGGACATGTACCAGGATACATTGACACTAAGGCTCCTTTAGGCATAAACCCTTTGGACACAAACACTCCGGTTCCTGCCGCATCCAAAGAGCTTGGGCCCCGATCAATGGTGAAATCCAAGGCACTTGTACATGACGTCATTCACGGGGAGCGCGGCGTGTGGTGCTGATCGCCGGCGTCCCGGCCGCAGGGGACAATGGAGCGGGTGTTGAGGGAAGCAGGAGGGACAGGTCCCTCTGGTTGTGTATGTCAGCTCTGAACAGAGCCTGGAAGAAAGTGACAGCGAGGGGCGGACTTCATCATCGCCACGACCTTATCACTGCCGCCGACGGGCACGAAGCGCAATGTTCTGCAAGTAAGAAAAAAAATAAATTGCGACAACTCAGCAAGACAACGTCACAGAAAACAAAGGTAATAACCTTTTAAGGGGCGCTGCCATCGGAAAGGAGTAATTTTTTTTAAAAACCAATATTCCTAAAAAACTATTTTTTTTAATTCGAATTTTTTGCAATATTAATTTCTTATTTCAGCAGTTTGTATGCAATTAGAAATTACATATAAAATATTATCCTTTCTCTGTCTGTGAGATAAAGCTTCTGAAATGCCGGGGAGACGAATCTCATGTCTGTTGCTTATCTCTGTATAGTCTCATTACAAATAGAGTAGGTAATGACATAAGGATTGTCTATTGTTTTATTCCACAGAATAAAATTACACTAGACCTCTAGGTCATTAGGCAATACATTAAAAGGATAACAGAGCAATCTTTTTCTGCAACAGGAGGGGATTTCTTCACACAAATCAGTTCTACTGATAGACATAGCTTCTCAGACCAAAAGAAGGACCATCATGCAATCCTTTTCCATGCTTGTGCTAATTCAGAGCCCACAGAAGGGGAAATCAAAAGAAGTAATGGACCAAAAGGGAACTTTATAAAATTTTAGAAAAGAACCACCCCAAATTTAAAAAAAAAACCATATAAAAGTCCACATATTATAATCATTATGTGAAAGAAAATTTTGATGGTTAGTGCTGTGTTTTCTTACATTTTCTGCTTCAGTAGTCAACAGTACATGTTTGGCAAATTTTTGGCTCCTCAATGAACTGTAACATCCCCCAAACCGAAGCACTCATGCAGCCAAAACCATGACAATCCCAGCACCTGCTTTGCTGTAGCAAACACACTTGTTCTTTGTACTCCCCCAACCTGGTTTGCCGGGGCCCCACACGCTTGACACCATCTGAACCAAATAAGTTTATTTGGTCTCAATAGACCAACAGGACTTTTCCAGTAATCCATGTCCTTAGCCTGCTTGTCTTTAGTGGCTCTTCCTGTGCATCAGTTTAGAAGAAGCTTTCTTCTGGACGACAGTCATGCAGACCAATTTATGCATGTTGCAGCGTTTTGGTCTAGCACTGGGCGGGCTGTAACTTCTGCACATTTTGGCAGCACCATTCTGGGTTGACCCCTGGGCCCTTGCACTCAACTCTTGGTTGACCATGGTGGGACTGTTCTGAGTGGAACCGTCTTTTTTAAAAAACCACTGTAGGGTCTTGGCCCCCGCTGCAGCTCAGGTCAGGGGTTGGCGTCTCTTATGCCTCGGCCATCTTTTTTAACAAAAATTCTTTTTTTTTCAATCCTAGCATTCTTTGCCCTGGGTAACTTCCAGGGCCAGTATAGAAGGGGGGAGAGCGATAACACCAAACTTAACACACCTGACCCCATTCACACCAAAGAACCTGGTAACAGTAACGAGTCACATGACACCGTAGAGGGGAGATGGAAAATTGGGCACAATTTGTTCATTTTTACTTAGGGGTGTTTTTTAGTTTACTCATTTTTGGCCGCCCCTCTTGACCGGCCCAGGGCTCATTTAGCTTACTTCTTGGGGTCACCCCTCCCTTGGTAACCACCCCCCATACTTCTCACTGACATAGGCAGTAGTTTCAATGCTGGCAGCCAAATTTATTCAACCAGCATATTACAGCAGGTCCGTGCAACAGTACAGCAAACAAAATGCACACAAAACCATGGCCGTCCAGCCAATGGCTACACACTAGTCTTTGTCTACCATGCTCTGGATCTGGCATCCAGCCCCACCAATATACACCTTGTCCAGTCTCCTACTGGCTATTTCTGGTTTCCCTCAAGCCTGGGGGTATGAGCCTCTCCTCAGCTACTCTGCAGCTCCAGATTCTGGCAGCAAATCACACCACCTGGACACTTGGAGTACCAAAAACCTGTCCTGGATCACGAGGAGTAGACACCCACCCAACACATTGCTTAATCCGGTTAAGAGCTGACCCAGAACAGCCACACTAACTATACACAGCTGCAAACTGCTTACTGGGGCTGACAATATATATGTCTACTTCTACCCCACCAAGGTCAGGTAACCTTGGTGGTGTGTTGCTTGCAGGTATCCTACTGTGCTCACCTGATGGCAGAAACATGCTACTCGCGTTGCCTCTGCCACATGTACTCACTTTTGTTGTCATTGGTTTTTCACCTTGATGGGTTTTGTTGATTTTTTTTGTAGAACCCCCCAACTTTACACTGTTAAACAAGCTGGACAAATGACTACTTTAATTTTCTTCATGTTTTTTTTATTTAAAAGGGTAAAATACCCAAAAAGACACAAAAAGTGAGGGTTTACTTAAATTTTGTAAGACACTGTTTTGAAAGGGGGGGGCCCCCCTTTTTTGCCATTTTTCCCGTAAAAGGAAAGCCATTTCCCTTTTAGTGGAGGTGGTTGAAAGGCAGCCCTATCCAAAAGGGGCACAAGACAGGATATTTTGGGGGTTTAAAGGGGAAAGGTTTTGGGGGAAGAAAGGGGAAAATTGGGCACCCCAGCCCCTAGTTGTCAGGATGACACGTGATGGTGCACTATCTTTCGCCAACCCTACACAAACCTATAAAAAAACCTTTAGCCACCCTTCCCGAATTCAATGGGGAAAATGTTTATTGGGGCGTTTGGGTGAGGTGGACACCCCGGGTCGCAAAAGTAGCTCCCATATGAACAGGAAAAATTAAATCTCACATGCTAGAGGGGAACAAGGAAAGGGAGCCATGCCCCTTTCCCAAAATGGAGAGGTGAACCTTTGAGCACATTTCTCATGTCCTGTTGTGTATGGCGGCATGAAGTCAATGGGGATGCTAATGAAACATTTCTTTGACCACCATCAGGAAGTGAGCAAGACACTGTCCTATTCTACTCATGGACCCTAAGAGCTAATGGTGATAAGCAAAGAGAAACAAGGGTCATCAGTCTTTGAGGATGCGGATGATGTACCTTTGAAACCATTTTTCCATTTCCCGGGTTTTGGGGAAGCCAACCACTGTGGAAAAACCCGAAGGAAAATAAACAAAGGGGAAAAATAAGAAAGGATATTTTCCTTTGCCCCAACAATCAGAAATGATACTAGAGAAATAAAAAGAACTATAAAACTCCCAAAGGGACCCTCTTTGGGGGGAGAGGAGCTCAAAAAACGTTTTTTTACATTATGGAAAAGGGCAGAACAGGGTTTAAAAAAATAAGACCTCTAAAAACCCCACATGCTGAGAGACATGGCGGAGGGAATGACCATCTCTATAGACAGAGTTCTGGTCAGGTAGGACATTGCTCCCGAAACTGTGGCTAACCACAGCTTCCAGACAGGACAGTTCAACGAAACAAACATGTCACCCTGGGGTAAAATCTGAGCTTGTGCCCATTGCGGCATACAAAGAACTCATTGTAGTTATAGCCGGGTGGAGTTCAGCTCACATGTCGGGTGGACAATAGGTCACCAGTCAACACTATGGGCAAGTCCGCCTTCAAAAAGTATTTCTTTACGCTCCTATATGAAGGCAGTTCCTCTTGGGTGAGTCTTTCTGTAGCTAATGACCCTACCGAAAACCCATAATCGGATAAACAAATGGGCATGTCTGTGTGAGGCTGAGAATTCCAGAAGAAAAGATGGTGGTGGAGAAGACCATGGTGTCCCAGTTATCTTGGAGATAAACATGTTAAAGGAGCACAATGGACACATGGCTAGTGAACTTGGGTTGATGTACTGGTGGTGACTCTCTGAGATGACTTTAAATAGAATGCTTAAAAAAGTTCAAATACAGCAGGACTTAGAAAATTTTCCGAATCAAATTGCGGGGGAAATTTCCCCTACGGAAAATTTAAAGCCCCCAGGACATAAATATGCTGGTGTCCTTGCCAGGTTGCACCAATTAAAGCGAAGGGGCCACTGATTAGAGGGGCTAAGTTGCAGCAAAAAGGTCTGCTGGACGGTTAGGACCTTGTGGTCCATAGCTAAGAAGTTCAGAACCCCCCAAAGGGGGTTTTTCTCCCATTCAAGGGGCTGTGGACCCTAGGGTGCATGCCAAATGTTTGGTAACCACCCAAACCTTTCTTTTATTTTTAAGGGGGCCGTTGTAAACCCCTTTGGGGGTGTTAAAAAAAAAGTTGGAATTACCTAAACCTTTCTCCGGGGAGGCTGAAAGCGGCGGGTATATGGATCCTCGGGGCCCACCGTGGGCGCAGAGGGTAAATGCAGGGGGTAGGTGGGGAAAAATGCAGCGGGTTTGGGGCGGTGCGGGAAGGAGCAGGGCACCCAGGTGAAAGCCGTTAAAGGGGTTACAGCCAGGTATCGCCGAAACGTTTGGCACATTCCAGTAGGTACAAACTGGGAAAGGGCCAAAGCGCAAAAATTGGCCAGCTGATGCAGCGGCGGGTGTTCAACAGTACACGGGAAATCGCAGGAAAATTAAGAAAACCCAGCAGAAATGAAAGCACCAAAAGGTCAAGCTTTGTGCTAAAAACCCAAAACAACAACTGACCCCAAACGGGGGGGAGTTCCTAAGAAGCCAGAGTACAGGTCACGGGGCGG
The DNA here is from genome assembly GCA_025379985.1 of Phyllomedusa bahiana. Lineage (NCBI taxonomy): Eukaryota > Metazoa > Chordata > Amphibia > Anura > Hylidae > Phyllomedusa > Phyllomedusa bahiana. Next base: position 92,951 of record JAODAL010004947.1, on the reverse strand, counting down.
ACCAAGGAACACGACTCCTTGTACCAAGCATTGCCCGGCGCGCCCTGAGAGGGAGCACGGAAGCCATGGTGACTCAGACCTGCCAGCAGGAGCAGCTGCAGGACTGGCAGGAGCCGTGACACCAGATGATATAGCAGCAGTGGCCGGGACACGAGAGACACGGCCACGCTGACGGTCCGTACAGGGCCGCTGAAATGAACCGTAAAACATATTCAGACGGGTTGAACCCTGTGGTCCTACCGATTTTCGACCACCCAAGAAATTTTCTTCCCCACATTTAGAAGCATGGTGGACCTTGGTCCAAGAAAAGATTTTGGGGGAACCATTCAAACACTTTCCCCCATATTTAAGGGGGCCAAGTTTGAACCCTGGGCCCTGAGCCAAGAAGTAAACCCCCAAACCTTTCTTCCATATTAGGGGGCCTGGTGGGACCCTGTGGTCCATACCAAGAAGTTGTAGAACCATCCAAACCTTTCTTCCATTTTTTAGGGGCCAATGGTGTTACCCTTTAGTTTTTAGCCAAGATTTTCAGGAACCCCCCAAATCACTTCTTGAATGCTTACCCACTGTCCTGGGTAGGAGAAACTGGATCTGACAAGGGTTAACAGGGCCGATTATGAGAAAAAAGGTCTCATAACCCCCAAAGGTACCTTTTTGAGTTTAATAATCCTTTTTGGTCTCATCAAAACCCATGCAACTTGTCAGTGTCGAATTATGTCTAAAAAATTGACCTCCAATTTTTAAATTGATAAATGACCACACATTCTCAACCCCCTTTATCTAATGATTGCGGGGTCGGGTTTGGTGCTAACCCAATTAAACAACATGGGTTCAAGGGAAAAAACCCCCAAAGGTCCTGTGTTCAGGAAGAACACTGACTTCTGGGGCACATCATCACTTAAAAAGGGATGCAATCCATGAATTCCAAAAGCAGGTGATCAACGGTGTCCCTTCCTAAATATAGTCAAAAGCTTGATGTTCTCCTAGGGCCCTTTTGGGCTTCTAAGAAGGTTTAAGGACTTTGCTAAAGTGGGCCCCTTCCCCACATGTCCTTTAAAAGGGAGTATGTTAAGGGTTTTTAAGAAAAGTAGGGGGCCCCGAGAAAGGACATATCAGGGAGCACTACTAGTGCCCTTTATCTTGTTTTTTCCAGATTTTTAAAAGTGCATTTGTCTATATACTGATGGGAAACAAAATTTAAAGGGCGTGGTGCCTGAGCTCAGGTCTAAGATGGTAAGGAGAGACTCATCATTATGCCAGCAGGTCAAAAAATCCTGTACTGCAAGGGTGTCAAACTAAAGTACAGGGGGTCCAAAATTAGAAAACCAAATCACGGGGCCCAAATTTATTTTAACTTTTTTTGGTCTTTACAGGCTTTTTAACTGCGCATGGCACGGGGTCTCCATTTGGGGTACCGCTGCCTTTAGAGAAACTGGGGCTGAGAAAGAGTTGAAGTGTCAATGTTAAGGCCCCTGGGTCTTTGTTTCTCCCTGTGACCCCTTTATCTTCTCTCGTCCGCTGCTTGTTTCTTGCCTATGCAGGGGGAGGGGCTATTGGGGGCTAATAGTGCCCCCTGGCTCTTCCTCTTCTCCTCTGTTTTCCCACTTTGTTACTCACGGTAAATAATTACACTGGGGGCCCAAATTTAGCCTGCGGAAAAATTTGAACCCTTGCTATACTGAGGGGTCATAAGGAAAAAGAGCGCAAACGGGGGACTGACGAAAATAAGCTGCCTATTTGGTGGCTGGAATTTAGGGGCAAAGGTGGTTGCCAGACACCCCAAGTTCAAAATTCGTCCATTCGGGGTCAACAACACAATCCCTTGTCCCCCAATAAACGAGCCTCATACAATCCAGAAAAGACTAAAAACCCCACGCAAAAAACAAAAAGTAATTTCTGCACGTCGCGCTCCCACCTACTGGGGGGCCCCTGAATGGGGTAGAACTTTTATCCACCGAGTCACCTTCACTCAGGTGCAAAAAAGCAAAAAACGTACCACAAAACAGCCGCCCCCAAAAGCCCTGCCCCCCCCCTTCCCCTTACAAAACGAAAAAAAAAGGGCTCACCGGAAAGGGATCTGAGTCCTCACCGATTTCTAAAACACGAAAAAAATGCTTAAAGGCAAATCATCTCCTCATATTACCAAAGAAAAAAACAATCCTTCAAAGAAAATTTGGGGCCCTGCAAAAAACAAGTTAGCGAATTCTTTTCCCCTTTAATAAAAAATGTTTCAGTGCTTACATAGAAAAAAATATGTAAAACAATAATACACACACACAATACAGTTTTTAAATAAAAGGAGAAAAATGGAAAACCCACACTTAAAAATGTTTCCACGCCCCGGGTAAGGGAAAATTAGACACGTCCTTTAGAAAAAGGCCCCCGTGGGCTATGACACTGTTACGGGGCGGGTGGTGTTTTTTTTCCACTTCGGCTTCCCCCCTTCTCTAACCGGTACTTTCTTATGGTTTGAATATAAAAAATAGGTGGTATACAGAATTTCTGAGGAGGGTTATTGTTTTTTTTTTCCAAAAGGGGGGGCACTCACGGACTCCTCTCTGGGCAGACAAAGGAAAACCTTTTTTCTCCCTGGCGGGAAAAAATTTGTTTATTTAAAAGGGGGGAAATGAGCTTATCAGATCTGCTGTTCCAGGGTCAGGAAACCCGGCCCCGTCTAAAACCCTTTCCTTTTGCCATCAAGACCCGGGGGGGGGTTTTTTTGGCCCTAGGACCCAAAAATTCTCTCTCAGGAAAAAGGGGGGGAAGTTGCCTTACCATCTTTCTGCAGATTTGGGGAATTAAAATAATTGAATTTTCAAAACTGTCATAACAGTTACAAATACAGAACCCAAAAAAAGGGTTTAAAAAACAATAAGGTACATCCAAAGCGAGTAAAATTTTTTTTTTTCTTGTTGGATTTTGCCCTTTAAAACTGCATTGGCGATGCTTTTCAAGAGTATTTTTAATTAATTTTGGGGCCCTTTTTTTTTTTTTGGGATTTTGTCAGAAGGGGTCCCATTCATTATCTGCGGTTTTTTGGGCATGCAAAGTTTTGGCCCCGTTCACCCATATTTACCCTTCCTTGACCTTAAAAATAAATTTTGCTTTCGGAAAAACGATTAAATAATGGGGCACGTTTAGGTTTTTTTTCGTTTAAAAAACCCACCGAAGAAAATGCTTCACGAATACAATGTGTGTTTTCTATTGAGGTCAATGGGGATGATTGGTTTTAGATGAGTATTTAAAGTCAGAATCCGCGTGGGTTCTGAGGTGAAATACTCATCGTGTGGACGGAGCCAGAACCAGACGCTCAATACTAATACGATAAATCATGAAGTTTATTTAACCCTTCAAGTCTAAAAATCCACCACGTGTTTCGGGCCAGGTGGTTTTTTTTTTGCGGTGATCACGCCCTCTATTGGGTCTATTAAGCCTTGTAATACCAGAGAAAGAAAAATTGGTTAAATCTCCATGATGGTGTTGAGATACCAATATGTGTTGGTCTTTGTACATCCAACAAATGTCTCTGTTTTCTGGTTTTTAAACTGGTGGAAGAAGAACCTACATCCTATAATTTACAAATTTGGTATTAAAGTGAATGTAACTACTTATTCTGAAAGTGTCACCACTAGATGCAGATGAAAAGTTACTTGTAGTTTGCATGTAGCCACATGTAACGCAACAAGTATGACCACAACAAACAGAACCTGCAGTACTGGGGTCTGGGTCACCTGGTTCTGTGCGGAACCTCCGTCACATGTTCCGTTTGGAATGACGAAGAAATAGCGAAGTATGTGCTGTTTTTTTCCGTCTATATGACGGATAAACCCTGGTTGGGAAATCCGACTGACTCATTGTAATTAGTAGGGTCCATAAGGCATCGTGGGTGCCCATTGTGAAATAGTTCCCTAGATGTCCGTTCTCACCTCTGCACTGGAGGAGCCTTCAACGTAGAGGGGAACCAAGCTTTAGCCAATTGTGCACATTGGAGGAATGGTCAGATACAACAAGACTAGGAGAAAGAAGAGAACCCACAGTTGGGGCTCTCTTACAGACAAACAGAACCCCCTTCAGCAAAATTATAGTATGGTCATAATACAGTATGAGGTCATGGTGGGGTGGTATTAGTTGGCTATTGCATAGTAGTAATATTGGAAATGTTATCCTTGATATCCTGGGTCTAGTCAGTGATAATATGGTATTTGGTCATGTTGTGTCAGTATTATTGTAATATACTTGTATAGCAGTATTATTAGTAGTATACTGGTTTGGTCAGTCCCAGTATGATGATATTTGCCCTTTGTATAGGGGTTATATTGGTCCTGGTTTACTGGTTTGGTAACAGTATAATGATAGTATAGTATCTAGTCAGGATGTGGTGTTATTATGTAGCCTTTTTATAGTAGTATTGGACATTTTACTCCTGATATACTAAGTTTGGTCATTGATAATACAGTATGTAGCCATGTATAGCAGTATTATTGGTAATATTATGCTTGGTATACTGGTTTGGACATTAACAGTATGGTAATATTTGCTCCTTGTACAGCGGTATTATTTGTCCCATGTATTGTGGTATCATTGGCACTGATTAGTAACAGTATAGTGATATTTTTCCCATATGTTGTGCTATTATCGGTAATATTTTTACTGGTCAGTAACAGTACGGTATCTTTTTCCCCTGAATCATAGTATTATTGGTAATATTACTACTAGTCAGTAATGATATGGTGATATTTGTCCCATGTATTGTGCTATTATTGGGCAATAACAATTTTGTGATATTTGCCCATTCTATTAATTGTTACATTTACAGTTGTATTATTGGTAAAATTGGTCCTGGTATACTGGTTTGGTCAGTATCAGCATGGTGAGTTTTGCTTCTTGAAAACCAGCATTACTTGTCCCATGTATTGAGGTGCTATTGATAATATTTCTATCAGGCAGTATCAGTGCAGTGATAATTTGTTATATGGTCATGGTATAGCAGTATTATTTCTCCCATGTATTGTGGCATTATTGGTGATATTATACTTGATATACTGCATTAAGTCAGTATTAGGATAATGATATATTAGTATTGGACAGTATCAGTGTGGTGATATGTGACCCCTGTTTAGCGGTATTATTGATGATATTAGTATGGGCCAGAATCAGTGAGGTGATCTTTGCTCCTTGTATAGCAGTATTATTGGTGATGTTAGTATGGGTCAGTAACAGTGAAGTGATATCTGCTTCTAGTATAGCGGTATTCTTGGTGATATCAGTATGGGTCAGTATCAGTATGGTGATCTCTGCTCCTTGTATATCGGTATTATTGGTGGGGTCAGTGTCGGTTTGGTGACCTCTGGTCCTAGTATGGTTCAGTAAACGATTGTTTGGGGATTATGGAGGAAGCTGTGGGTAAAAAACATGGTTAGAGATGCCACGAAGTAGGTGGCAATGCCTTAACCGTATATGTGTTGTAAAGGCCACAGGGGCCTCTTCCATCCTTGTCAAGGGGAGTGCTAACCTTCTCTCCTTTCATACAACACAATCTATGAAGCTGCGCCTGCGGTATATATACCTCCCCCAAGTCCGGGAATGTAACATTATGGCGACCTCATCCCCCACCCGCACAAATCCCTCTTATATGATCACTCCCATCATCCTAACATAGACTGCATTAAAAACACCCGCTTATTCTTCGTCAGATCACCCCCAAATCACCTCAACAGTGCACTAATTACATATGCATACATTCTGACCAATGGCCGCCGAGGGGCGTGGCTTCGGGTTTATGCTTTGCATGTTTGTGTTCCAAAAGTAGTAAACGAGGATAGAACAGAGCAGACCTGCGGTTCCGGGCGAGGTTCAGCGCCACCCAGGGGACAAAGCGATACTTGTACGATCTCCAGCGGGTGAGGAACGTCCGCCACAGCGAGAGCATGAGCGCGGCCGGCGGGAGCTGACGTCACCGAGGGGAGGGGATACGTGACGTCACACCACTACTCACGTACCGCAAATGACCGAATATATGCGTCCTGGAGCATCTTATAATGACATGCAGCAGGAGCTCCATCTAGTGGTAGCGTCATCCAATTACGTGTCAAAATATTTCACAGACGCCATCTATAATTGTGTGTAATTACATGTCAAAAAAACTACTCAAGCGTCATCTAGTGGTAAGTGAATGTAATTACATGTAAAAAAAAAACTACACAAACGCAATCTAGTGGTAAGTGTATACAATTACATATTAAAAAAAAAAACATACCAACTTCATCCAGCAGAATTTATTTTATGCACTTACATGTGATAAATATCAGTCGGCTGCCATTTTGTGGTAGCTTTATCCAACTGCATGCCATTAAAATGACACTCAAGAGCTCTCGAGTTGTAGCTTTACCTAAAGAGGTGTTCCAAAATGTTTAACTGCACGTTTGTCAATAGGGGAACATTAACCCCTTCCTACCGCAGCCATCTAACAGTAACTTTAGCCAATTATGTGTCAAAATATTATATGAACACCATCTAGTGGTAAATGTATTCAATTACATGTCAGTATACTACACTATTGCCATCTAGTGGTAAATTTAGCTAATTATTTGTCAAAAATCTTAAAGGACCACCATCTACCTGTAAATGTATCCAATCACGTGTCACAATCTTACACAAGCAACAGCTAGAGGTAGCTTTTGCCGCTAGGGCAAAATTACACAGCCCCTACCGCAGCCATCTAGTGGTAACATTAATGAATTATATGTAAAAATATTACATGAACGCTATCTAGTGGTAAATGTATCCAATTATGTCAAAATATGACATGAAAACCATATAGTGGTGGCTTTATTCAATTATGTGTGAAAATCTTACAGGAATGCCATCTAGTGGTAGCTGTACCCAATTATGTGTCAAAATATTACACAAACGCCATCTAGTGGTAAGTGTACCTAATTATATGTAAAAAAACAAAAAAAACACTGTTGCCATCTAGTGGTAACTCGATCCAAGTATGTGTTAAAAAGATCCATGATCACCATCTAGTGGTAAATGTATCCAATTACATGTAAAAAAAGAAAAAACTGCAAACACACCATCCAGCATTATTTTTATCCACTTACATGTACATAAATGTTTTTTGGAAAAGCTTTTCTTCTACTATGAAGTATATAAAAAAAGGTTCTTAGTGTACATTTTTTATCTAAACTGTAAATGCCCATGTAATGTAGCAAACTGAAAATTAAATGTATTCTGGATTATCATTAAAGCATGTCTCAGGTGGTGAGTCTTACCCCCCTGTGTAAATTTGAAATTTTGCATGAGCCTGCGATTTTCACCCAGCTTTTTGATTTTAATTACCACATTTTTAGAAAAGGGTCCTATTCATTTTTTTCCCAATTTTTTTAGGAAAGTGTCCAAAATTTGGGTGACCTGTAAAACCCCCCAACCAAAAAACACTTTCATGATAAGCAGAAGCCACCCCGGATTGCCATCTTTGGCGTAGTAAGTAAAACCCCCTATAAGACAATAAGGCCCCACCATCATTTTTTTTCGCCAGAAAAGGGAGTGGCAAAATGGAGGGGGAAAAACCGGGGACAGGGGTTTTTGGCCCTAAAAGACAGGGGGGGCCAAAAAAACGTGTTCAAAGCTTGGGGTCAATCCTGGTTGAGCTGTGCCCCCATATTCCATTTTCCCCCCGGATCGAAAGTGAAACCTTGTAAGTGTAAATTTTCCCTAATTTTCTCCCTTTTTTTTTTTATAATGTTTGAGGAAAACGTATAGTATTTTATTTTTATTTTGTTTAGTAAAATTGCCCTTATATATTAAAGTTCCCTTAAAGGGAGTTTTGTTGTTGCAAGGATCCATTTCCTTGAAGGGTGATTTTTTTTTGTAGCTGCTGGGAGCAGTGAGGGGGCCGTAAGATTTTTTATTTTTTTTAAAATATTGTAGGAATCAGATTCCTTGGCTGATTCCCTTTTTTGGGTTTGAAGGAAGGTGGGGCAGCGGTATATTTTTGGGGGGCTGGAAAACTGTCTTGGGGTCTTTTTGCTTGATTCGTCCCTGTTTTGAAGGTAGGCAAGTGGAGAAAAAACTACCCATTACGGGGGCCCCCAGTCACGTGGGGTAGGTGAGGTCCCCAAAATTGGTGGCAGAGCGGGGGGTTTTTTTCTTTTTATTGCAGCATTAGTGTTGGGTTTTAAAAATTTTTCCCCTGAAAAGAAAAGGCTGTATTTTTGTGAAGATTACCCCAGTCTTAAAAGAACAAAAGCGTGTTCCTTTCATACGCACAATCATTTTTCCCGTTTTTTTTCTATTTTTATTTGGAAAAGGGCTTTGTGAAGATGGCACCCCTGTACAAGAAGCAAAGAAAAGAAACTCTCACCCCCCTATGGGGAGAGAGATATCAATCCCGCAGAAAAGATAAAGGTTTTCCTGGACCCTTGGTCGGGGGAGAGGATTTTGCAGCTGGACACGGCGTCAGGCGAAACTGAAAACTACGGGGTCCAATTGACGGAATTTGCTCCTGAAAAAAATTTCCCCCTGGGAAAACCCCCCGCGGCATTCTCTTTGGAGGCATGGATCTGTTTGGGGGCATGGCTTTGTAGAGTTTGGCACTTGTGACCCTAATTGGCCTAAAACTTATCCTGCAATCCCAAACAGGCAGAGAGGAGGGGGGAGCACCAGGCCGTCGAGAGGGCGGTGGCGCCCCAAGCAGCGAGGAGCTAGGGGGGTGCGGGCTCAAGCGAAAGGGACCTGAGGGAGCGGGCACGATTTTGAGGGGGTGAGGCTTTGCCACACCCTCATGCCCAGGATACAAACCCCTTTCAAACCCCGCTAAAACACTTTTGGAGGAAAAAAAGAATGGGGATTAGATTTTTTCCCTGGGGGTTTTAAAAAAAGACTTGCAGCAATTCTTTTGCCAGAGCCCATTGGGCCGATTTTTGACCCCAGGACTAAGGGGCGAAGCCTTGGGAGTTTTTTTGGGCCCTTCCCCAAGCAGAGGGGGACTTGTGCCATAAAAGAGAGCTTTTGGGTCATGAAATATCCCCTACTCCGAGGGGGGGTATCGCGGGAAAAATTTCGGAGTCTGAGAAAGGTCCCATGAACTACGCAGATTGGAGAGCAACTTAAGTGCCCCCTGCAAGCAAGGGGTAGAAGGCTCTTGTTTCCAGCTTTAACCCTTTGAATCAATGATCAAGGGGGCAGCTTCCCCCTATCTGTCCTGCAGTGTTCGTCAGTTTGTCTGTGACTGGAAACCAAGACGTCCCAAGACGGGCGGAAAGGGCAGACCCCTATGTTCCCAACGGGTCCAGAAGCCCGGAGACCCTGAGTCCACTGGAGGGAGGTTGCCGCTGGGGACCCCCCCTTTCCCCCCATAGACCCCTGGGCCCCTCCGGGTATCCCCCGGGCCCCCGGGCCCAAAACCGCCCTTGACTGACGTGCTCAAATGTTTTATATGCAAAAAGGGGACTGTTAGTCCCACTTGTCCAAACAAGGGGGGAGAATCCCCCCTATGCCCCAACCCCCCCAAACGGGGGCCCTTCCATCTATCTTAAAATGGGACTGCAGGAAGGAGAAAGCATAACCTTCAAACCTGTCCCCGGGGGCCCAGAAAAATCCCCAGGGGGCTTCAAAGCAGTGGAGAAAGAAAGGTTGTTGGGCCCAGAGATGGTGGATGCAAAAGGATATTTTTGGGGAAAGCCCAAAGTCCTGACGGTTTTTGGGGGGAGTGCTCTGTATACCAATGGTGTGTTTATCTGGCTGGGGAGCGGGCCGAGGGATGAGAGAAGTGGGGGGTTTATGCTATTATCCCCCATCGGGTTTTTGGTCTGGATTTGGGGGGGGATGCAGGGGAATTTGTTCCATTTTTCCCCCCTTTAGGCAAACCCCCGCAACCCAGATATATGATTCCCCCCAGGATGTGCAAGCTTTGGAAAATGCCCCGGTGGGGGGGGAAATGACAGTGGAAAACCCTTTAATGATGCCACTGAAATTGTATGTGCAAAAAATGTCCTTATGTCAGCCTTGACCCATGCAGGGTGCCGCAAGTCAGCTTTGGGTTCGTTTACCAGCCCCCAAGGCGAAATCTTTTTGTAAGATCAAAATTGCAAGCTGATGGAAGAGTCTGCAGCCCCCTCCCAACCCCCCCCGCTGCGTCACAGTCTCCAGGTTCAGTATCAGTCACAGAGCAAGGGGGGCTGCCGCCCAAAACCCTGCCCCCGCGGGTCGTAATTCGGAGTGCATGGGGAAAGGGGCCAAAACGATCTAAAGAATTGGGGTCCGTAAACAGCCCACTGAGGGGGCCCAGAAAACCCTGGGGGGAAAAAAAGGGAATCCCTGTTGCCCCTCCTCCACGGGGGCCCCCCCGCCCTGGGAGGAAAAATTTTTTAAAAGTTTTTTTGATATTGCTGTGATTGATGTATCTAAGCTGTGGATTATCACAGCCTGTTATTTAGGGGCCCGCTGAGTATTCGCCGTTTTGCTGGATGTTACGGTGTCTAGGGGGTTGGGCCAGAATCATTTACCTCATGTGTTGGGGCCCCCAAATTTTTCCCAGCCCACGATACTCCCCAAAACGTTTAAACCCTTTCTCTATCCCCGTTTAAGCGGGTGCCCCTGTTTAAGCTTGCCCCATGACCGGGGGTGTTGTGGCAATAATGATTATCCAAGCTGAGGGCGTTTGACTTTAGGACATATGTTTTCCAAGCCCGAGGGCGTTTCGACTTTTTTGGACAATAAAGATTTATCCAAAATGAGGGTTTTTTATCTCCGCGTTTGGACAATGAATGATCCGCCCGGGGGTACTCAGACGTTTTGGGGAATAAAATTTATCCAAACCCAGGGTGTAACTCGAGTTGTAGACAATAATAAGTATCAACCGAGGGTATCCCAGGGTTTTAAAGGGGGGGATGGCCATCCCCGAGCTGTTGTCCATGAACCAACAGTCGTGGAGTGTGAGCCCCCTTTGCCTGCATTGGTTTTGCATTGAAGGTCCCAAACCATTATGTATGTCCTGCCCCCCCTAGGGGTGATCCAAACCCCCCGGAGGGTAATGGGACCCCTTCCAAGCTGTTGGTCCAAACCCAAATGTGGGTAAAATTGCCAAGGTATTCCCGGGGTCTGAGGGGGTAAGGCCCTTTTGACCCGGTCAAGAGGTAAAAAGGGCCCCCCCAAAGTAAGGTGATTGTAGCCCCAGCGGGAGTCCCCCAAACCCAAAAAATCGATGTTCAGGTACAGAAGGGCATTGAGTGTGGGGTTTGGACAGCCCTCTCCCGTGGAGTACGGGGCGGAGGTGGGCTCGGGATGGCCGGCGGCCCGTCCCCCCCGCCCCCCCAAAAGGGGGGAAGTGTGATGTAGCAAAATGAAATTAATGTATTTGGATTATAATTCCCAGTCTAGGTGGTGAGTCTACCCCCCCCTTTTGTGAGGAATTTTTTAGCTGGGCCCGCAGATTCACCCCAGCATTTTGACTGTTTTAAATTCCAAAAGTTAGATAACTGGGTCCTATTATTTTATTATAAAATTTGATATGCAAGCTGTCCGAATACCCGAGGGCCTGTGACCCCCCCCAACCATAAACACTTTCATGGATGGTCCACAGGACCCCGTCCGTGATTTGCCACCTTGTGGCGATAGTGCCCACCTTAAACAAACAAGTGTCCACCCCCTCATTATTTTTCAGCAGTAAAAGAGTGGCAAAATGGGAGGAGGGGAAAAAACCAACAGGGGGTTTTTTGCCCCATAAGACACGGCCAGCTCAAATCTGTTTCATATTGGGGGCAACCTGGGTTTTGCTGTGTCCCATATTCCATCCACCCCCGGGGTCTGAAGCTTTAAACACCCTTGTAAGGTGAACCTTTTAATTTTTCCCCCTTTTTTTTTTATAATGTATTGAGCGTTGTCAGTCATTTTATTATATTTTGTTTTTAAGATTGTCCTTGTCATATTAAAATTAGCCTTTAAAAGTTGGGTTTTTGTTTTTGCCGGGTCCTTTCCAAAAGAGTTTTTTTTTTGTGTGTGGGGGGCGTGAGGTGACCCGTAAGTATTTATTTACGGGTTTTTAGAAAAACTGTTAGGAAACAGATTCCTTCTGGCTAATTCCTTTTTTATTATTTTAAGGAAATGGGGGAGCGGAAATTTTTGGGGGGGGTGGAACTCTTTGTGGTCGATTTTTGCTTGATTCGCTCCCTGAGGGAGGTGAGCGCCAAGTGGAGATTTACCCCTTACGTGGCCCCAGACTTGGGAGTGTGTACGTGACAGCCCCCCTTTCCCGGCAGTGACCCTAATTGAGGGGGGAAACCTACACACATGACTCTCTTGGTTGTTTTGACATTGCTGAAATTTTATTGGTTTGTAGTTGTCCCTATACGTTTTTCCAAAATGGTGCCCCGACCAGATTTTGTTTTTTGATGTACCTAAATGTGTCATAAATATCAGTCGGCCGCCATCTGGTGGTAGCTTTGTGCAACTACATGCCATCAAAATAACACTCAAGTGCTCTCGCTTGTTGCTTTACTTAAAGGGGTGTTCCAAGATGTCAAACTGGGCATTCGACGGTAGGCAAAAATTAACCCTTTTTTCTGGAGCCCTTGTGGTAACTTTTTCAAATAGTTCAAAAATTTTCATGATCTAGTGGTAAAAAATATCCCAAATTACAATTTTTAAGAAGCCGTCCATCGTGGTACTTTACCCCAATTCAGTAAAACCCAAAAAAAACAGCCCTATATTTTTAGCCACTGCCTTTCACATAAATAGGAAATCGTTAACCCCTTATGAGACTAACACTTTTCCACTTATGGAACTGAATGAGGGCTTTTTTTTTTGTGTGCTGAAGCACAGTTTTTATATTGACCATTTTGGGAAAGTTTCAATTTTTTGATCACTTTTTATTGCAATTTTTGGGGGATGTGAAATGACCCAAAAAACCGCAATTTTGAAAATGTAAAAAAAAAATTTTCCCTTAAAATTTAAATCTTGAACCCTGCCCCGCCCCAGCATCACGCCTTTTTCACGGGCCCCGGGCCCTTTGACATCACCGGGTTTTTCTTCCCGGGACGCCAATCTCAGGTCGCGGGCCAAACCCCATTTTGCCATAGATCCAGCAAGAGACCGCTGCCCCCTGTAATTGGCTTTTGGGGGTCATGGGGAAGAATAAAACAGTGAGGCCCTTTTAAGCCGGGATCACCGCGGGCCCCACAAGGGGGAATTTTTTTTTTTCTTTTTTTAATCATGGGGCCTCAGATGAGGGATACCGGGCGGGGACTTTTTATGTAGCGGGGTGTCACATGGTGCAGCCTATGCATAATTATATAAAATAAAAATTAAAATTATTTAAAATATTATAAAATATATATTTTAAAATTTTTAATACAAAACATATACACAACACACCCCACCAATAACAGGGGCGAGGCGGGAGCGGATACACATAAAGTAAAAATTTATTGATGAAAATGAATTAAAAGGGTGGAGCCCTGAAAATGCTTCTTGTAAAGAAAATAGGGATGGGGCCCTATAGTAAAAACATGAGTCCCTCCCGAGGCACGCGCCCACTGTCCTGGGCTCCACATGTCACCTGCACCTCAAAAACCTCTCCAGAATCTGCCTGGTTTTATTTTAAAGGGGGAGACTGAAAAAATTCGCTTCTAATGCCCTTATTCTTTCAAATTTTTTTATTACCCTTTAATTTCTTTTAAATTCAGGCCCCTCCCTTTTATGTCTCCTCCTATCGCCTCATGTATTGTAAGCTCTTGTGCCCGGGAAATCCTCACTCAAAAAATTTTTCCCTCGTGTCCAATTTTTTTGCAAGTTCTTGTGATCAGGGTCCCCCCCTCCTGTGCCCCCCTATCTCCTCAGGGGATTTTGTAAGCTCTTGTGCCCCATAACCCCCAAGAGATTTTTTTTTTTTTTTTTAAAACACTTTTTTATTTGTTTTTTCTTATTTTGAAAAAAAGAAACAAAGAAAACCATCTGTAAATTTTACAGATCAGAAAAATTTTTTTGGTTTTGGGCGGGCCCTTCCCCTGGACCATAGTAGTACCCTGTACAAAGCTAACCTGTACAAAACAAGGCAATCTACAAGAACATCAAACCACTTATAAAACGTATAAAAAAAAACCAAATACGTGTGCGTCATTCTTTTTTTAAAAGCCCCGGTTTTGTTTAAAACCAAAATTTTGGGGATTTCCCAAAAACCCCTCTAGCTATTATCTGGGCGGGGCCTGGTAAGGGGCCTTTGTTTGCGGGGCCTAATGTAAATTGTGTGGTCAGGTCTTAAACCCCGGGGGACCCCTTCCCCAAAGGGTCCCCACTAAACCCCTTTCCCTTACAGCCAACCCTTGTATTTAAAAGTTTGCATGGGGGCCTTCTTTTTCCCTTTCGGGGAATAGGGGGTTTTCAAAAAAAAGTTGGGCCATCGTCTGAAGAAACCCTTCGTGCGAGCCCTTTGTGCCTTTCTGTTCGAGCCTATCCCCAACCCAAATTTATTTCCTTAGCGTTTCATGACCCCGTTTGAGTGGTGGAAGAGTTGGCTTAATCCCCCTGTTTGAATTTGGCAGCGTTTCGCAGCATCAGGGCTAAAATGTACTATTCCTGGATGGGGTTGGGCGGCCCCCCCTTCCCCCCTGGAGATTTTTCCCCAGGTCTTTTTCAGGGGTCGGGGGATTTAAATATCCCAAAAAGGGCATAGTTTTTTTTGCAGGGGTAACCCCAAAGTGCACCTCGATATATTGGACAATCTTTTCCCAAAATTGCGCCCAGGCACTGCAAAATTCCCCCTAAGCCTTCCAGAGGGTCAGGGGTTTTTTTTTTTGCCCCATTGGGCTGGGTTGGGAGCCTATCCCCGGGAGCTCTTTTTTAGACAGGGAAATTAAAGGGGTAAGGTTGGGAAATTTTGGTTAAAAATTTTTAAGAAAGGTTTCACGGTGGTCTCAAAAATTGGACATGTTTTGCGTACCGCCCCAGGCCCTTTAAAAAATGGTTTCCGGGATTTCGGTTGTCACCTAGACGGCGTTGCCCAGAACTTGAAACCCTGGTCACTTGCCCCCCTCTGGCCCATCCTCTCTGGGGATTGGTTTCAGGCCGAGAGGGTGGGAAATTTCCCTTTTGCGAAAATGACAAAAAATTTTCATTGTTTTTGGGCAGTCTCCTTTGAGATATTTTTTCAAAAATGCTGCTACAAAAGTGGAAAAATTGGTACGCAGAAGCTTTTGCGTTGGCCCGGTAGTTTCAAATTTTTTTCGAGCCCTCTTTTTTGGGGAGCCCCTGTTCAATGTTTTTTGCATTAGCTGTCCAGATCTTTAGACCCCTACTTTTTTCCCAAAAGGGGAAAACATAGGGGTTTTGGGATTGTCCCCGAGGAAAAATCCGGGTGAACCCCCTAAGGGCATGTCCTTAGATATCGCAAAGGAGGGGGCCCGGGTTTTCCTTTCCGGGGCTTCCCTTTCCCGAAAATAAGGGGGTTTTAAGGATCAGGGGCTGAGGGTTTTAAAATTTGGGGCCGGTAGCTTGGGGTACCCAGTGTGGAACAAGGCCTGGGGAAGCCCGGGGGGCATGAGCTCTTTTTCTATGTCCCGTTGGAAAGAGTTGCCTCCAAACAGCCAGTTCCCAGCATGTGTCTGGCCAACAGGCCCAGATTTTAACCTCTGACCCGGGAGAAATTTAGACCCCCTTCCCCCGTGGGTAGCACAGTTTTCCGAAGTGGGAATTTCCGGGGTTTTTTCCAGCCCCGATAAAAACGGAAAAGCAAGGGGTTGATTTCCCGTTGACATCAAAATGCCTGAATTTGGAAGGGGGGGGGTTTTGTAAAGGGGAAAAACAGTTTTCCCGGGGAAACCCAATCATTTTAATAGCGGGCATCGTACCAATGAGGCGGGGGTGAAAGACCATCCCCTTTTTAAAATCACTAGAGATTTTTTTTCAATGATTTGGGGGGATATTCAATTTATAAATCGTTCTGGGGTTCTAACCAAATTTTTAAAACCCAGGGAGGGATGTTCCCCGGGCAAGTGCTATTTTCACACCCATTGGCCCTCCATTTCCGAGGGGGACAACCCGGGCCCAATTCCAAAAAATCCCCCCTTTTAGTAAAATTCAACCCTTTTATCCTGAGAATTGCCCAACAGGTGTAGAACCTCAAAAAAAAATGGGGGGATGAGTCAGGGGATTTGGGCCCTGAATAAGATCAGGGCATTCCCCAAAACAGCGCGATTTGATCCCCCGTTCCCCCTATCCTGACACCTGAAAAAAGGTCGACTCTTCTAAAAAAAATTCGTAGGGGTTTCAAGAGCTATATTGAAAAAGAAGAGGGGGGTTATGGGCAAACCCCCGTCTAGTCCCCCTGAAATGGAAACCGGGGGGAAAGGAAACCTGGGGTGTGGATTTGGGCAGTAGGGGGCCCGTCATATATGGCCCAAGAGTAATTTTTAAAAACACCCCTTTTTCCCAAGCTGTCCACACAGTCCAGAGCCCGTCCCCTTTCATTATCCCAAAAAACCCCTTTTCCCCATCTAAGGCCCCCAGGGCCGGCTTTTGCTTGGGCCCGGCCCCGTTTTTGGGAAACCCGTTCAAGAAAACCCCAAACCTTCCTAATATTGAAACCCCCCCGCCCGCCCCCCCCCCTCTAATGAACCCCCTCTGAGAGGGGCCCATCAGGGTGTGGCCCTAAAAATCCCCCAAGCGATCCGCCAGGTTTTTTTGATAGATCTTCGGGGCCCATTTTAATCTTTAAATAGGCCTGTAAAGGGGGCGGGCATTCCCCGGGTCCCCCCCTTTCTTGGGGGGAACTTTTTTGAATGCATTTTTGGATTCCCGGGCGAAGGTGCCCTGTTGGGTACCCAATTGTAAAAAATTTTGTAAAGGGTCGGGGGGGCGATTTGATCAATCAGGTCTTATATAGTTCCCCAGAAAAACCCCCTCAGGGCCCCGGGGGGTTTTCCCCATTTTTTAAAATACGGATGGGGCCCTTTTTTACTTCCGGTTCGAGATATCCTCGTTTTAGGGCAGCTCTCTGCAGGTTGAAAAAACAAGGGGGAATTTTACTTTAAAAAGGAAATCCCCCCGGCCCTCCACATTTCGAGGCCCCGTTTATCAGAGGGTAGAGCGTGTTGTAAAAAAATTGGGAAAGGGATCATTAATGCTTTTGGGTCCTTTTCGGTTTTTGGGGGCCATCAGATGATGAAATGGCCCGGGTTGGGGGTTAGGGTTTTTGGGGAAACCCTTTTAGAAGTCAAAATTAAAAAAAATTTTTCCCCCTTTGTTTCCGTAACGGAACAAGGTAGAGTTTCAGATGTGATCTATGTATAATTTCCCGCCCTTAAGGGGCCCCGGGTCAAATTCCCCTTTTGGCCTTTTTCCCCGGCCGTCCGCCTTTCCGAAACCCCCCTTTGGGGGGGAAAAATTTTTTTTAAAGTCTCCCGAACAGCGTCAGAGGGTTGGTAGGCCCCTTTAAGATTTTTCCTGTAGGAGGAAATATAGGCCATTATTTTGCCCCGCAGTATACCTTTTCGGGCGCCCCCGTTTGAGCACGGGTCATTTTGAAAGGGGCTTCCCTTATCTTTGGCCAAAAAAACATCCCCCCCAAACCTTTAAAACCCAAACCGGGAAAATCCCCCCGTCTTGGTAAGTATCCGGGAAACTTTTCCCAAAGAAGTCCTTTTTTCCCCCCTCGGGAAATGTTGCCAAATTTAAGGAAATAGGGGCATGGCGGGGAAAAGACCATGCCCTTGGGCCCGGGGGTTTTCTACTCTATTAACAAGGGTGTCAGAAACTTAAAAATATTTAATCCTGGGCCCCGATTTTTTGCCCCTGATGAAAAAAGGTTTAAGTCTCTCTCATTGGATTCCCGTGCCTCCAAAAATCGTGGGGAAAGGGGGGGTAGTTATCTTTTGATGCAGGGCCCCCCCCCCCGGCTGGGGAGAGGGTTCCCCCCCCCCCGGCGCACCCCCAAAGGGCCCCCCTTTTTTGTCCATAAGAGGGTCAAGAGCCTCTTTTTTTGTCCCCTTTCCCAGGACCCTTTTGTGGAACCTGATCACGACCTAAAAACCTCGCCTCCAAATCTCGGGGAGAAAAACCCCGGTTTGGTGCCCAATTTTTTGGGCCTAAACATTGTTAAATTTTTGAGCTCCCTTTTCCTCCCCATGGATGACCAGGTGGAGAGTCCCCCCTTCCGGGGAAGGTCATGGGGAGATTAGATTTAAAACGGGGGAAAATTTTTTGGAAAGAGGGTTTAAAAAACCCCCGCCTTGGCCCCCCCTGCCGGAGATCCAGCGGGCATGACCCCAAACCCCCACCTTTCCAACGCTGAAGTCCTTTCCCCCTTTAAAGGGGGAATCCTGGGAAAAGGACAATGTTTCCCCAGGGGGCAGTTTCCCTAAATGCCCCCATCACCCTTCCAATTTCGGTTTTTTTGGGGGGAAAGCAGCCCCTTTTTGTTCCATGAAAAAGATCCGCATAAAAAGTCTTTTTTTTGAAGGGATAGAGCTGAGGGGTTTGGGCCCGCCAGGGAAATTAGGTTGGCTTTCGCCCGCATGCTTCCCAAAAGGGCGCCCCCCGAGCAGGAAAAAAAAACCATAAAAGTTAGAGAGAATTGCATCCGCAAAAAATGAAAAACATAGTAGTTAACCCAATAGTAACAACCAAAAAAGAGAAAAAAGCCAAAGGGGAGGTCCCCCCGCCCCCCTCCCCGGTTCTGGCTAGTGACTTTACCTCCCCTTTTTTTTTCCAAACAACAAAAGATAAGAATGAGCAATAGAATATATAGCAACTCAGCCCCCCCCCTCCTCCCCAGCTTTCCCAAAGGGCCCCTTGAACCCCCGCTTTCCCCGCTGCTTTTACCTAAACCCCCAGGCCCAACCCAAAAGAAAGTGGGTCCCCCATCAGGGGCAGTTAAAGTGTTACCCCCAAAAATTATTTCCCCCGAAAGCTTAAAAGGAATTCCCCTAAAGAGACATCAGCCCAGGGCCCCCCAGAAAACCCCGTTTAAATGCCCGGAATTTAAAGGTCCAATCGTTTCCCAACCCCGGGCGTGAAACTGGCCGTTGCTCCTCTCTTGGGTTTGGGTCCTCCCTTTGGGTTTAAGCCTGGTGGGGAAGGGGGATGAGTTCCCCGGAGATTCCCCCCGCCTCTTTTTTGTGGAGGTTTCAAGAGCGTTTGGGTTTCCGGACGAATCCGGGAAATTAGAGGGATCCCTTTGGGGGTTTGAAAAAGGGTTGGGGAGAGAGCGTTCGGCCCCTGTAGGTGATGTGAAAAGGGGAGGCCCGGACCGTTTTGGCCAAACCCGCACCCTTTTGGGGGCCCGGGTATGGGGTTTTGGGAAGCGAAATTTTTCCGTTTGGAAAAAGGGGTCGTACAGATTTGCTTTAATTTCCCCACGGCGTTTTTAGAAACATCAGGGGGGAAAAAAAAAAAATCCTTTGAACCAAACAGGACTTGGTGGCCCTCTTATGAAACCAAAATGAATTTGCCGCCCTCGGGACGCCCCGGAATTTTCGGGTGTCATTAAAAATTCCCCAAAATTTATAATGACGGTAAAGGGTTTTTTTTGGGCTTTTGGGCGGTTTTTGGGGGATTTGGGGACACCTTCTCTCTGGGGGCCCCCCCCTTTTGCACTCTCTCGGGGCACGGCAGGCAAAAGTTTAAACCCCAAAGGGTCCCTTTGGGAACTCTTTCCTGGCATAGATTTGGAGGTCACGCTGCTTAAAGGTCGGGGGAGAAAAACCCCCCAAGCGTTTGTTGCTCCTTCTGGGGGCGGTTTTCCAAAAGGGCCCTATAAAAAGGTTTCCCGTGGACCAACTGGGCTTTTTTGGCCCAAAGGGTTGAGTTTGGCGTTTTAAAGGGGGGTTTTTAAACAGAAAAAAGATCCTTTTACTCTGATTTCCAAATTTCCCCCAGGGTAAACGGGGGATGATTTCCCGCAAACCTCCTGCTTCAAATTTTGGGGAGAGGGGGTTGCTTTAAAGAAGTCCCTTTTTTAGTGCAGCCTGAAGATCGGGGCTATCTGCTTGGCGACCTTTCCCTGGCCATTTGCCCTTTTAGTCTAAAGGGGGGGGAGGGGGTTTAAACCCCCCGCTGAGGGGGCCATTACGGGGTCCCGGGGGTATTGTGAGCATAACGCTGGGCAAGGGTGTCCGCTGCATCCCGCCCCCCCCGCTCCTTCCCCCCTTGGCTGTGCGCAACCCCCCCCCCACCCCTCTGAAACCCCTTCTTCCCTTTTGGGTGCGGCGCCCGGCCGCCATCTTGGAAAAGTGCCTGCGGTGGTCTCGTTTTGCTCCTGCTCTCCCCGGCCCGCGGGGAAAAAACCGCCCATACAAGGGGGGTTTTTTCGGGGGGTGGCGTTCGGGTTTACCCTGTGGCTTTTCGGGTTTGCCCGGCCCGGGTTTCGTGCCCAACGCAGCTGATCGCGGGTTTTTGGGTGGCGGGTTTCGGGACCGAGGGGCGTTACATTCCCTGCCCCCGGGGGGGGCCGGAAAAAACCGGGAAATTTTCCTCAGAGATTGTAACTCTTGTGACCGGGACCCCCCCAATCCTCTTATTTCTCTTTTCATATATTGTAATTTCTTGTGATCAGGGTCCTCACTTTCCCGTTTTTCCCCCCAAATTTTTCATGGGGTTGTAAGTCTTGTGTTTCCCCGTAACTTCAGAGATTGTAAGCTCTTGGACCAACCCCACTCCCCTAGTGTCCCCCCCTTTTTCCTATACATTGTAAAATTTGTTTAAACAGGGTCCCCCATGCCCCGTCCCTCATAGATTGTTAAACTTTTGTGAAATTTGGTCCTTTATTCCACTTTGTCCTATCTCCTCATTAAAATTTTTAAAACCGTTGTGACAGGGGCCTTTACCCCCTCGTTCCCCCTTTTCCCCCCTCATAGATTGGGAACCTTGTTTATCCCGTGCTCTCCCCCTTTTCTGTTCCTCTAGATTGTAAGTTCTTGGGGTATCAGGCCGCACTTTTTCTTGTGTCCCATCTCCTCATAGGTTTTTAAGGCCTTTTGATCCAGGGAAATTGTCACTCCTCTTGTGTAGTGCTAGTGAAATATGTGACTATTTGATGTCATAATTTCCATTTCTTGTATATTAATCTAATTATAATTTCCATTTTTGTATCACAACCTATAATCACACAGGCTTGCATACCCTGTTTAGCTCTCAAGCCTGTAGACTTCAGTTGGCATAATTTACAACCTAATGGGGCCTCATCGTCTGGTTTCGGAGTGATTCTGTATTCCTTATCTTAGACTCAGGGAGCTGGCCCATCCATGGTACAGGATGAGATCATAAAAAAGACCTCTGTATTGGAAGTGGACACAATACGTTGGTTGTGTCTGCCTGTTTTTTGTTGTTTTTTTTTTTTGTATAAAACCAGGACGGCTTGTGGTGACTTCAGAAGCTCTGGTACCCAGCGTTAAGGACGCTCTCGCTGGTGTTAGTCCCTGGAGTTCCCTGTTCCATTAGCTTCTCTGGTTGTAGTCATAAGAACAGGTGATGTTATAAACTCTGAGGTGAAGTTTGCAAGTATTTAACCTTTGTAAATACATATTTAGCAAGACTGTCCCCAATGTCACACTATTTTCTGTAACCAGTTTATTTTATCCTTCATATGTTATAATTTGATCATAATTGATTGATTCCTATGTTAAATACAATTGCATTGTATCCCGATTGACTGGCCTTCTTTAAAGCTGTATCTAGAACCTGTATTGATAAAACTTGGAAAAACATCTTGTCTCCTCCTGGATTGTAAGCTCTTGTGATCCGGGATCTCACTCCTCTTCCGTCCCCTTATCTCCTCGTAGATTGTAAGCTCTTGTGATCAGTGCTCTCACTCCTCGTGTCCCCTATCTCCTCATAGATTGTAAGCTCTTGTGATCAGGATGTGTAACATCTGTAATATTTCACCAGACTTGTCTTTCTTCAAAACTTTTATTTACTATAAAGACAAAAACACCAGAATCCATACAAATGATGCTATAAAATCGCTTCACGGGTTAAAAACCTTTAATAATTAAAATAGTTTGATATATTTATAATAACATTGGATACAACAAAGCCAAATTTACTTTTTTTTCTTCTCATCTTAACCCAGAGATTTCGGCAACATATTTTTATTTTATTTATTTTTTTTTGCTTGCACAGTTTAAGGTGCTAAGAGAAGTTTTAGCCCTTGAGCCCTGGAAGTCTTAGGAATCAGTCATACAGCAAATATAGTCTCATCGTGGAGAAAAAAAAAAAAAAAAGTCAAAAAACTTTGGTAGAAGAAAAAAAAAAAAATCTATAAAAGGAACCTGAGGTAGTAGAGACTGAAATCACACGAAGCAGGCGGCGGTATGTACAGACTCCAGAAGTACCAAATAACATTAAGAACGTCACAACACAACACAATTCTCAGTCCAGCTTTGATCCAAAAAAAAAAAAAAAAAAAAAGGAAAAAAAATTAAACCCCAAAAAAAAAAAAATCTGCATAAAATAGCGCACCGCAATGGCGGCGAGCGAAGCGCGGGGGGCGCAGACCTACAGGGTAATACTGATTCAGCTGCGGGGAAGGGAAGGGGCGTCGATCAATCTTCCAGTACATTGGAAAGAGTGCAAGACCATCAAATATATATATATAGGAATCAAGTACGATACAGTCAGAGCTACGAGACTTCACATTAAGGAACAGTCACTTTAACTCTTTGGAATTTGCTTGTCTGTCGCACGAAAAGGAATGTCCGATGTCACGAAATTCACATTGACGCCGTTTCGCCGGCCGAAACGTTCCTAGTAGCTTATCGAGAGCGGGTCCTGAGTCGCAGAATAACTGGATTCTTTTTCATGGTGCAACAACCTCACCTGGCTTCCAAGGAGTTAAAATCATTGGATTGGTTGGAACGACGCGCGCCGCCGCTGCTGCTTTCCTTCGGTAGGACGTGGGACGCCGGCCGCGGCCATTACCCATCATGTCGGAGCTTAGGGTCATGCATGTAACCCTCTATTTGAGGTGACCAGAGGAGCAGTGTTAGGGACAGTATTGCAGGAAGATTTAACCAGCAGCTCATCCCCCTCTCCTTACAAACCTTTTTGCAGTACATAGGAGCATGCATACCGAAAGAGCAACATTAGGGACCGATTCATGCATTAACCCGCAGCTCATTCCCCTCTCCTGTTACAAACCTTATTGCAGTATATAGGAGCATGCATACCGAAATCCAATGCAGGGACCGGAGGAGTAGCATTAGGGACTGATACACACACACACTTTTGCAGGAGGATTTAGGGACGAGTATGTACCTCCCATAAAAACCATGTGCCAAGAAAGGGATATCAGCTGCTACCTGCCTCCTTGAAGTACACAAGAACAAACATACCGAAATCCATTGCAGTGACTGGAGGAGCAACATTAGGGGCCGATTCATGCGTACAGAGTTTTGCAGGAAAATTTAACCAGCAGCTCATCCCCCTCTCCTGTTACAAACCTTTTTGCAGTACACAGGAGCATGCATACCGAAATTCAGTGCAGTGACCGGAGGAGCAACATTAGGGACCGATTCTCTCACACACACAATTTCGCAGGTAGATTTAGGGATGAGTATGTACCCCCATAAAAACCATGTGCCAAGAAAGGGATATCAGCTGCTACCTGCCTCCTTGAAGTACACAAGAGCAAACATACTGAAATCCATGGCAGTGACCGGAGGAGTAAGATTAGGGACCGATTCATGCACACACAGTTTCGCAGGAAGATTTAGCGTTGAGCATGCACCCCATGAAAACAGGAAGCAGCACATTCCCCAATCTTGTTACATCGCTTTCTGCAGTACACAGCAGCATGTGTAGAGCAAATGACTGCAGTGACTGCATGAATCGGTCCCTAATGTTGCACGAAGATTTAGGGATAAACATGTACCCCATACAAACATGTACCAAGAGGAGGATATCAGCCGCTGCTTACCTCCTTCAAGTACACAGGCGCAAGCAAACCAAAATCCCCTGCTGTGACTGGAGGAGCAACATTAGGGACCGACTCACGCAGTTTTGCAGAAGATTTAAGATTTGAGCATGCACCCCATAAAAACAAGCAGCATATCATTCCCCTCTCCTGTTACATTCCTCTCTGCAGTACACAGGAGGATGCTGAGAAAATGACTGCAGTGACTGGAGGAGCAACATTAGGGACCGATTCACACAAACACACAATTTTGCAGGAAAATTTAGGTTTGTGCATGTGCCCCATAAAAACAAGTAGCAGCTCATTTCCCAATCTTTTTACAGTACACAGGAGCAGTTACTGGAGGAGCAAGATTAGGGACTGATTCTTGTGCACAAAGTTTTGCAGGAAGATTTAGGGATGAGCATGTACCAAGAGAGGGATATCAGCTGCTACCTACCTCCTTCAATTACTTAAGTGCAAGCATAACAAAATCCACTGCAGCATCCAGAGGAGCAACATTAGGGACCGATTCATGCACGCACAGTTTTGCAGGAAAATTTAGATTTGAACATGCGCCCCATGAAAACAAGTAGCAGCTCATTTCCCAATCTTGTCACATTCCGCTTTACAATACAAAGGAGCACGCATACTGAAATCGACAGCAGCGACCAGAGGAGCAACATCAGGGCCTAAGTCATGCACACACAATTATGCAGGAAGATTTAGCGATGAACATGCAACCCATAAAGGATGCAACAGGAAAGGGCGGCGAGCTGCTGCCTACCAGGACTGGATATAGTGAAATCTCCTGCAGTTGGGAGCCCTCCATTTAAATTAGCGCTAGAGTTTTAGGTCCTGTTCACACAAGGCAGATTTCTGTAATTGTAAATCCATTCCATACAACTAACCTGATGAAGCAAGCTCGTAACTTCTTGCGATACACGTTGTTTTTCTGTATGTTTATATACAATAAATTATGACACTGAGATGGGGTTTTCCCCAAAGTGTCAATATTTTATAGTTAACCTCCACGTCCCGAATTCTCTTTAAATCTCGTGTATACAACAAAATCTGCTGAAAATATGAATTTTTTAAATTTCGGCCCCAAAAATCTGCCCTAATGGGGTCTGCTACCACTGAGCAGCTATGTCCCTCCCCCTACCCAACTGCTGACCAAACCTCAAACCGAAATTCCTGATCCCCATAGTAAAACATGAATACTGCCCCCGAGGGACACCACCTCAGATCTGGCCTAAAGGAGTCACCCAGGATTAAAAAAACCAAAAAAAAACCATCCCCCAAAAACACCCCAGCGCCCAAGGGGGTTGGCCCTGGTTTTTTGCAGCTTGGTCCTGAAAAAAATAGCCCCAAAAGCAATACCACACGCACCCTGTGGCGGTTGATGAAAAAAAAGCTGCCATATTGTTTTCCTAATCATGTACAACCCCCCTCCCCTCAACTGGATTAACCACAAATGCCCCCCGGTTGCATTTCAAAAGGGAAAAACCACAGCAAGTTTGGGAAATTTTAAAAAAAAAAAATATATTAAAAACCCCCCCAAAAAACACATCGCAGTCAAGTCACAAACATTCTGATTTGGTTTGAGATAAATCCGTGCTCCACAATACTCGAAAAGAGTCACCCGAAAATTCGAGGCACCGAACAAAGACTTGAAGTTAACCACGTCCTGATTGAGACAGGAGGAGCCGTCATAAGGGGCCCTCCCCCCGGGAACCGGAAACGGGGCCGGCGTCCAATACGGGCCGCCACCCCCTTCCCCAACCCTGGGTTTACCAAACCTGCTACAAAATTGCCATGTACTCAAAAGGTGGGGCACCCAAAAGGAAGTCCTAACCTGCAGGTAAAGCATGGGGGGGGGGGGGGGAAGGCAAGCCCAGCCCCTTCTCATCATAGCGATCCCTTAGAATGCCCCAACAGGGTACATGGGCGTCAGAGGCGGACCCAGGATGGGTGAACGGCCACCATGTGATTTTAGACCCTTCTGAATACGGGCGGGGGGATCGCCAGGTTTGGAGGGGGCCCGATCGTTTGACCACTGGGCTTCCTTCATTCTTTTGAAGGAGCGAAGCCAATCCGAATAGGATGGGCAGCGGGTACAGTATGTGGGCTAAGGGTATGTTCCCACAGCTTAAATTGGGGTGAAAATTTCGGCAGGAAATTTCCCCGCGTATTGGCATTAAAACATTGGCAATTACGGTAATTCAAAACCCTCTCAACAGAGGGTTTACAAGCCCCTTTTCCCCCCCCCCTTGCGTACAATACGATTTAAAATTGCGCCCGCCGGGGAAAGAATTGACTTTTCCAATTGTTGGGGTTTTGGTTCACACGGGACATTTTGGCACGCATTTCGTTTTTAAATTTCCCGCTCTAATAGAGGGGAGAGGCGCCCCAAAAAAAGGGGACGTTTTAATCCATAATTCTCCTAGGGGAACTATGGTTTTATGCCTCCTCTCCCCGTTATATAAAAACGATTGTATTGTACACGGGGGGGAGAAATTAAGCGAAATGTCCCCTTATTGGGTTTTAAGGGCAGTCTGGGGGGCCGCCCGCGCCCTCCCCCCCCCGGCCCCCCCGCGTCCCGGGAGTACGCGGACCCCCCCCCGGGAAATTCGGGCGCTGAACTACCCAAACAGGGGTGTAATTGGGGGTCCGTTACTTTAAGGGGGGCCCCCCGGGCAATTTTAAAAACCCGGGTGAAAAAATTTTAGCCTTTGTCAGGGGAAATAAACGGCGCACCGCGGGACAATGTATGTCATGGGGTCCGGCCACCCCCCGTGTTTTGGGGAAGTACGTCTGGATCGGCGCCGGTTTCCCAAAACCCCTGGCGTATTGCGGGGCCGTACTTCACAGAACCGCAAAAAGCAGTGTAAACCCCTACCCTAAAGCAGGGGTTGCAGTACTTAAGGTGGGGGGTTCCATTTAAAAACCCTAAGGATCCAGAACAATTCAGGTTTACAACTTTAGAGTTTCCAGGTTACTCTTCTCAAAGGGGAAAAAATTTTTGGGGAAAAGGGAGCAAAAAAAACTTTTTTTAAAATAAAAAAAAAAAAATTACTAAAAATAAAAAAAAATTTAAAAAAAAAACCCATTCCCCTTCCTGAAATTAACACATGAAATGACATTACCTTATGATATAAAAATGTATAAAAACATTTAAAAACGGAAAAGGCAAAGGGGGTCGGGGGGTGTACAGTTTTAGACAGTTTTACACATTCAAAATTTTTCTCTAGGCCAGTAACGCGTGGCCCCCCGCCGTCCCCCCGTCCGGTGGGGAAAATTTTTTTTTCAGCGCTCGCTCCGAAGAGACCCAATTCTCGTATCAAATAAATAGAGAAGGGGAAAACGGGAAAGAAGGCAGAAAGGAGGAGGAGATCGCGATTTTGGAACTGAACCTCCCAACGGGCCGACACCTGGCCGCAGGCTCCCGGGAATGTGCGGGAGCCCTGCCCCTTCTGTATCAGTAGCACATGGGTAACAAGTCGCTCTGGCGGCTTTTCTACCACTTTGTTTTTAAGACGGGGGTTTTTTTAAATAGCTTTCTGGATGGAGGTCCCGGGCTTGAGGGTGAAGTTTTCCCGACAACCCGGAGAGTTTAATCCGTAAACCGGCGAGAGAAAGGGGCTGGGATTTGTGGGGGCGGTGGTTGCACTTGCAATCTGAATAGGGAATGAAAAAAAAAAAACACATGAACAGTGACTCCAGCTAATCTGCATTGCCTATTGGGGTCTAAGGGCATCTAAAAACCTATTACATGGGAATGCTCAAGCCAACACCCCACCCCCCTGCATATACATCTTTGATACAGGACATATCAGTGAAGAGAACAGGGTGGGAGCCAATCAATTACACTCTAGAGGGGTTTCCCCCATTTTATTGGTGAGCTTTAAACATGTCGGGAAAGGTAAATATAAAGATCATTACCAAATACACTGCTGTTCTGATTTTGCTTCATTTCAGAGATAGAGCAGTTTTGTCTCCTAATTGTGTACACAGCTTCTCTAGGTTACTGACCACCTCTCTCGGCTCAAGCCTTGGCGGGATGGTGAGGTCACTCCCTGCTGCGTCTTATCAGCAGCACAGGATCTTGTTTATGTTCCTTACTGACAGACTTTATCCCTTTACAGATCTGTATACTTCTGCCCTGTTGTTAAAACCCCTCCATCACCAATGTCCCTCTAATAGTTTCAGCTAGGAATAGCAGAGCTGAAATGTCAAGTCACTGCTGTTGACCCGCCCGCAGCCGGGCACAGGAAGTGGGGGCCTGAAGCCGTCGACCCGCCCGCAGCCGGGGACAGGAAGTGGGGGCCTGAAGCCGTCGACCCGCCCGCAGCCGGGGACAGGAAGTGGGGGCCTGAAGCCGTCTACCCGCCCGCAGCCGGGGACAGGAAGTGGGGGCCTGAAGCCGTCAACCAGCCCGCAGCCGGGGACAGGAAGTGGGGCCTGAAGCCGTCAACCAGCCCGCAGCCGGGGACAGGAAGTGGGGGCCTGAAGCCGTCGACCCGCCCGCAGCCGGGGACAGGAAGTGGGGGCCTGAAGCCGTCGACCCGCCCGCAGCCGGGGACCGGAAGGGGGAGCCTGCCGCCGGCGACCCGCCCGCACCCGGGACAGGAAGTGGGAGCCTGAAGCCGTCGACCCGCCCGCACCCAGGGACAGGAAGTGGGAGCCTGAAGCTGTCGACCCGCCCGCACCCAGGGACAGGAAGTGGGAGCCTGAAGCTGTAGACCAACCCACAGCCTAAAATCCAAGCCTCCTGCACCCCACAGCATATACCTTGAAGATCAGGGCGAGGTGATTGGAGTGCTTCTCCGCGGTCCATGGAGGTTTGGCGCAGGACATCTCTATTATGCTGCAGCCCACGCTCCAGACGTCACAGCTCCTCCCGTACTGCTGCCCCCTCAGCACCTGCACGGACACAAACATGAGGCTCATGCAGTCTATATAACAAGGCCCTGTACATGAGTGACACGACTACCGTACCTCTGGTGCCATGAAGGCAATTGTCCCCAGCAGCTGGCCCTGAAATTCACCGGCGCCAGTGCCCTTCGAGGCCAGTCTAGCGGCTGCTCCAAAATCAGCAATACGCAGCCGCTGTCCAGTGCTGTCAATCAGTAGATTAGCACCTGCAATATAGAAGATAGAGGAAAAGTCTGTGAGGGACAGAACATCTGATACCTGGGACTACAGCCCCCAATATCCGGGCCACACTCCCTGCACTTTACCTTTAATGTCTCTGTGGATGATCTGGTTCTCGTGCAGATACGCCAGCCCCCGCAGGAGCTGCTCCGTGTAGTTGATGATGACCGATTCCTTGAAGGCTCCATATTTACTCAGCAGGTGAGCGACAGATCCACCTGGAAAATGAGCAGAGAATCAAGAGGAGCCCCCAGGTCATTGCCAGATATCTAGCGGGGCTGGACCCAGAGTTACCTGCCATCCACTCCACAAACAGGTTGTAGTTGTTCTTCTCACAGGTGGCCCCCAACATCCTTATAATATTAGGGTGACAGAGGTGGCTCATCATGCGGATCTCCTCCCGTAGAGCCTCCACCACCTCTCCTTGCTCGGTGGATGTATTCCGGACATAGGTCACCTACAAGGCAGACGAGTTGGGTTACACCCCGAGGCATCATACATGGGAAAAGAAACTGGTCTGAGTATTTGGCAAGGAGCATTAGGATGAAAATGCATAAGGTTTTAGGTACATGG
Source organism: Phyllomedusa bahiana (assembly GCA_025379985.1). Classification (NCBI taxonomy): domain Eukaryota; kingdom Metazoa; phylum Chordata; class Amphibia; order Anura; family Hylidae; genus Phyllomedusa; species Phyllomedusa bahiana. The sequence continues at coordinate 63,337 of JAODAL010004947.1, read as the reverse complement.
AGCCAGGACTGTGAAGCTGGCAAGCCAAAGCTCCAACTCAGACTCCCTCATACATGGCGCATGTTTAAGTGATAATTTTACTGTAGTAAAGTGGTAACATCAGGCTGTTTATTACCTTATGATACAATAATCAAGCTATTTAGGTAGAACAGACACTGACAAGCAAAAGGGTAACAATGTTGTGATCTTTTGAACACTTGTGGGTAGAGTTGAAGAAAAAGCTGTATTTGTATCCAAGTCCAGTCTGCACCAACATTGGGAATGTGTAGAAGAGACCTGGGATCAGATTTTGGTCAAGACCTGCTTGCATCTGATCCAGAGCCTAGAAGGATTCAGGCAGTATTGAAAACCAAAAAGGTGGATTTCCCAAATACTAACAAAATAATAAAAATGAACATTTTGATTTTTAGGAGCAAAACAGTAACAAGGTAGTAACATGACAAGAATCTGCAGAACTAAGCAGGTGCTAAATACTTGCAGGTCACATTTATGTATAAGATCGGTAAGATGACTGTATATAAAATTACAGTAGCCTCGTATACAAAGCTGTAGTGGATGGAGAGATATGGAGCCTGAAAGTCACAAGTTCAAAACATTGTTACCCTTTTGCTTGTCAGTGTAAAATATATTTATTGGACATGACTTTAGAACACAAAAAAAATTGTAAATCTTCAAAACACTGCAGGAACATTTGTGGAGTCTCTGAATTTGTTCTGAGAAATAGTATCGCCTCCATCAGATCCTGCATACATGACCTCACATCTGATCTCATTATTTCCAGGCTAGAGAATGGCCTCTCTACACTAACTTGGGTTGGGGGAAAGCGGTGACCACAGGGGCAACATCTCTAACAATGTCAGGGTATAAAGGAATTGTCTCAGTCACAGTCAGTTTTGATGAATGGTTGATCTTCTACTTCTTTGAAAGCAGGTGAAACATGTTGCTGAAATCTGTTTGCCCTGGGAGCAGAATCTTTCCCCTGGGGCAGCGCTTTGCCTGCTTCATGTCATCAATTACACTCATGTGATAAGACTGAAGATATGGGAGCAGCAGCACTGGCCGGACCCAATTCCTCTTGCTCTTTGCATCGAACTAACTGGACCAACTTATTATATATTTTGGGAGTCAGAGTTGGTCCCTCTTATGACGACTCAGACTCCTGCAAAATAGGCACCAACTCCAACTCCACAGCCCTGCATGAAGCCACAAAAACTCCCCACATGGCCAACAGTAGTCATGTGACTGCCATGTGCTACGTGAAAACCTGCGCAGCTATTGGAGGCCGCATGGAGCCGCGGTGGCAACCGCATGTGGCTGAAAATGTGTCCACTCCATAAGAAAAAGTAGACAACCCCTTTAAAGGGCTACTCTAGTTTAGAAAACCCATGTTCATATACCTTATTATAAAATTCTAAGGGTCCTCTGATGATGAGCCCCATCGTTTCCACAGATTACAAAAGAGTGCCTCTTGCTCCGGGGGAACCTGTTCTGTCTTGGAAAACAGAAGATAGCCTATTGACTTGAGTAGACCTTATTACCTGTGGAAATTGTGCTCCTTAACTGCTGGGTTTCTCAACCCTGAATTGAGAGTTTATTGCTGGGGTCTCAGCAAGGGGGATACTTTGTGATCAACTTATGTTGAAGGGATCCTGCTAAGGGTATGTTCACATGACGTTTTTCAGATTCGTTTTTCGGACCCAAAAAAATGTGTCTAACAATGTGCAGTTTGAGTTACATTGGTTTCAATGTAAAACACGCATCTCCGTTAACGAGTGATCGCTGCTGCGCGTTTACTTGCGTCTTTTCAATGCGTTTTTCTGATCCGTTTTAAGAAATGTCAAGTCAATTCTATTTGTGTTTTACGCAAGTGAAATCCTTATAGGAAACAATGGAGTGCGCTTTTGGAGCTCGAAAAACGGATCCAAAAGTGCAACATACATTTGGGTACGTTTTGGATGCGCTTTTGATATGAAAAGCGCATCCGAAAAACGCATTGGATTAAAATTTGAAGTGTAATACACTAAATCGGCCGCTAGAGGTCTCATTTGATCTAGAACAGGGGTGTCAAACTGCGGCCCTCCAGCTGTTGGGAAACTACAACTCCCATCATGCCCACTGTTCTAGATTATACAAATGCATGATGGGAGTTGTAGTTTCCCAACAGCTGGAGGGCCGCAGTTTGACACCTGTGATCTAGAAGAACTGTTGGAACTTTAAAGGGGTTTTGCCACGATGTAATGTTGACGTGGGATCCTCCAAAATGGGTATTTAATCACTTTTCTAAATATATGTGATTACAAAAAGTGAAGCCTGTGAGAGCTACAGCATTGCTCAGTCCCCTTTAGTTTCCTGAAATTTTGCATTAGACCCGACCAGTACACTGACAGGAGCTGATCTGGCCGTGCTTGCGTGTTTGTACTTCTTATCTGATGACAGGGAACATGAAGGAGCTTACAAGGGACTGTGGAGAAAGTGCAGTGTATGAGGCTTTCGGCTGTATAGACAATCCATTAATTGTAATGTTATTATTTGAGTAAACATTGCAGACACTCCCTTCTTTCTCACTCTCTGCTCCTCTATGCTCAGCACCCTCCCTCTCACCACTGCAGATTCATGATTTGTTTATCTTTTCTCCTGAGCCAGATAAGAGGTAAGCAACTCACTTTGTGGCAAAACGCCTTTAATAACCTAATGACCTATGTTAGGAAGTCCACTAGGGGGAGCTACCAGCATTTTACATGCGTTTCAGAGGAAGTTGGCAGCATTTTACATGCGTTTCAGAGGAAGTTGGCAGCATTTTACATGTGTTTAATTTTATAAATAACTTTTTATATATATTGAATGATATAAAAGCAGTTATTATAGAATGGGTGTTTATAGAAATTCTAGAAGTTTTTAATAATAAATTTATTAATGTTTTAAATAGTTTATTATAGAATGTTGAGTAGTTTCAGTAGAATACTAAAATCACTCAACATTCTATAATAAACTATCTAAAACATTTATTAAAAACTTCTATAAACTCATTCTATACTAAAAAACTTCTTTTATATCATTCAATATATATAAAAAGTGATTTATAAGTTTAAACATGTAAAATGTTGTTATAAGGCCCTCTATTAGACTTCCTCTGAAACACATGTAAAATGCTGTTAGCTCCCCTAGTGAGCTTCCCAACGTAGGTCACTAAAGTTCAAACAGTTCTTCTAGATCAAATGAGACCTCTAGCGGCTGATTTAGTATATTACATACCCTTACATACATACTATATATTGAAAAACGGATCTGAAAAACACATGCAAAACGCATCCAAAAAAGCACCTGCAGCTGCATTTTTTGGATGTTTTTTGAATGCAGTTTCTCTTCAGGTAAAAAATTGATCCAAAACATCGTGTGAACATACCCTAACAAGTAGGAATTGTCCAAATTGGAGAACCCTTTTAATGTGCTACTCTGCACACATCATAGCGGCAAACCATGCACCTGCCACAGGGTCCCTGAAGAGGATCAGTCCCATCCCTTTTGCTATTGGGGGACATGGATCTATGCACAGCCATAGAGTTGCCCCACACAGCGGTGTACTATAGCACAGGCCACAACCCTCTACATTACAACTATGCACCAGGCCTCAATTATCAATGTCTGTCCGTGTTGCTCTTAGTAACCAAAGCTCAGCTTCCATTTCTTATAGCGCTCTGGAAATATAAAATCTGAGCTCTGATTGGTTAGTAAGAGCCATAAGGACAGTCATCCTGTTAGACAGCGTTGATAAATAAGGCCCATATGGCGTCTCACCTGTTTCACAGCCATCAAGGTGCCAGTTCCGACATCCTGAGCCTGATAGCAGGACGAGAAGGCTCCCAGCCCAATCTGCTGGCCCTTCAGCCACTCCACTTCTTCCCGATAGTGATTCTTTGCTTTGGTATGACCGGGCAGGGTCTCTGGAGTCTGTCAGGAGAACAGCACAATGTTACCAGCAAATTAATCGTAGTTCTGTTCTTATCTGCCACAACAATCTATTCCAAAGCACAAACCCCTCCTCATGCAGCGCTGCACCCCCATGCTCAAATCAATGTATAAGAGGGTAAAGAAACGGAGGACCATGGACAACAACCTCCTCTAGAGCTGGAGAAGTGGAGCAATAGTCTGCTATTCAGCAGGGGGGACTACACAAGCACTGTATAAAACCCTTCTGTGTGCAAATCCTAACCTGCACCCCCTGAGCGATAGGTGTAAGAGTACATCCTCCCCCATGTAACACTGTGTCCGCATCCACCTGGGAGCCTGGAATTATAACCTGTCCTCGTATCACTAACTGCAGCCCCTTTCAGGGATATGGAGTAATTATAACCTGCCCTTGCATCCGTAACTGCGGCTCCTCTCAGGGATGTGGAGCTGGTATTATAACCTGCCCAAGTATCATTAACTGCAGCCCCTCTCAGGGATATGAAGCGGATATCATAACCTATCCTTGCATCAGTAACTGCGGCTCCTCTCAGGGATATGAAGCGGATATCATAACCTGTCCTTGTATCAGTAACTGCGGCCCCTTTCAGGTTTATGAATTATAACCTGCCCTTATATTAGTAACTGTGGCCCCTCTAAGGGATATGAAGCCATAACCTTGTATCAGTAACTGCAGCCCCTCTCAGGGATATGAAGTCAGAATTATAACCTGCCCTTATATCAGTATCTGCGGCCCCTCTCAGGGATATGGAGCTGGTATTCTAACCTGCCCTTGTATCAGTAACTGCGGCCCCTCTCAGGGATATGGAGTAATTATAACCTGCCCTAGTATCAGTAACTGCAGCCCCTCTCAGGGATATGGAGTAATTATAACCTGCCCAAGTATCATTAACTGCAGCCCCTTTCAGGGATATGGAGTAATTCTAACCTGCCCAAGTATCAGTAACTGCGGCCCCTCTCAGGGATATGGAGTAATTATAACCTGCCCTAGTATCAGTAACTGCGGCCCCTCTCAGGGATATGGAGTAATTATAACCTGCCCTCGTATCAGTAACTGCGGCCCCTCTCAGGGATATGCAGCTGATATCATAACCTGTCCTTGTATCAGTAACTGCGGCCCCTCTCAGGGATATGAAGCGGATATCATAACCTGTCCTTGTATCAGTAACTGCGGCCCCTCTCAGGGATATGAAGCGGATATCATAACCTGTCCTTGTATCAGTAACTGCGGCTCCTCTCAGGGATATGGAGTAATTCTAACCTGCCCAAGTATCATTAACTGCAGCCCCTTTCAGGGATATGGAGTAATTCTAACCTGCCCTAGTATCATTTACTGCAGCCGCTCTCAGGGATATGGAGTAATTATAACCTGCCCTAGTATCAGTAACTGCAGCCGCTCTCAGGGATATGGAGTAATTATAACCCACCCTAGTATCAGTAACTGCGGCCCCTCTCAGGGATATGGAGTAATTCTAACCTGCCCAAGTATCATTAACTGCAGCCCCTTTCAGGGATATGGAGTAATTCTAACCTGCCCAATTATCATTAACTGCAGCCCCTTTCAGGGATATGGAGTAATTATAACCTGCCCTTGCATCCGCAACTGCAGCTCCTCTCAGGGATATGGAGTAATTATAACCTGCCCTAGTATCAGTAACTGCGGCCCCTCTCAGGGATATGGAGTAATTATAACCTGCCCTAGTATCAGTAACTGCGGCCCCTCTCAGGGATATGGAGTAATTATAACCTGCCCTAGTATCAGTAACTGCGGCCCCTCTCAGGGATATGAAGCGGATATCATAACCTGTCCTTGTATCAGTAACTGCAGCCCCTCTCAGGGATATGAAGACAGTATTACAACCTCTTCTTGTATCAGTAACTGCAGCCCCTCTCAGGGGTATGTAGCCAGAGTTAAAAGCTTCCCTTGTACCTATAACTATGGCCCATCACAGAAACATGGAGGCGGTATAGTAACCTGTCCTATCAATAAATGTGGCTCCTCTCAGAGATATGGAGCTGGAATTCTAACCTATCCTTGTATTAGTAACTGCAGCCCCTCTGAGATATGCTGCCAGTATTATAACCTATCCTTGTATTAGTAACTGCAGCCCCTCTCAGAGGTATCAGTGACAGACCAGGAAGTTGAACCCAAACTAAATTAAAGGGGCCAGATTTGCTCTGGAAAACACTGCAGGAAGCCTGATACCAAGGCTCATTAACTGGAAATTGCCAATTCCCACTTAAAAAGTAGCTATCATTTATGCACACTTTTGACATGTCAGAAGTTTTAATAGGGGGTGACTGGCTGCGGAAACCCAATTGCCAAAACAAAAACAGCAGAAGCGTTCAGCTGAGTGCTACACTCCTGTATCTCTGCTCAGCTATTCTCGGAAAATCAAGTGTACTTAATGCAGAGTCATGGAAGGTTTTCATCGCTTGCTCGGTCCTCGACATAAAACAAGGACAGACCATCGACAAAAATGGAGCACAGCTCAACGCTTCACTACGATGTCGGAAATCCGTAAACCTTAGAGATCTCCTTAAAATCCCACCAAAAAACCCCAACGCTTCCAATTTCCAGTGCACACTTACATCCTGCTGGATAATGATGATGTCCTCCCCATTCTCCACTTGTAGCTGGGGTATGACTGGCAGAGCGTCCTGAGAAGCGGACATGGCCAGAGCGATGGCCAGCGCCTCCTCCTCCTCAGCTTCCATCTTCTCCTTGCACTTCTGATTCTGACTGACATCCTCCTTGTACGTGTTATCTATCTCTGCCCGCTCAGGTGACAGCACGGCGACCTCCGACTTAAAGGTGACTGTGCTGTCACAGGCCGGCATGGACGCTTCCAACAAGTCTTCCATGCTGGAATTAAGCTCCGTGTTGGCGTCCAGGCGGCTCTTCTCCTCGACAGGTGTGAACACCGTGTCGTCACTAGGTATAACAGCATTGGTCCCACCACCATTGTCACTGTGGGAAACGTTTAGCTCTAGGGTCATATTGCCTTTTGGAGATTCTCCTGGTTTCCCTGGCGTGGGCCGGGATGGTTTTGGCCTGTGTATCTGAGGAGATGGCAGTGGTCTAGCTTGTGTGAAAACAGGAGAGAGTTTTTCAGGTTCTTTGTTCCCTGAAGGATGCTTCTGAATCTGAAGAGAAAATTTCCACTGAGTCTGAGGGGAAGCGGAGGAAAGTTTACAGGGAGCAAATCCCTGAGGTTTGGGCTTGGCGACATCCGAGACAGGGCCAGCTGTCCCAGATGGGGTGGAGGAAGGGGAAGGCAACGTCTGAAATAAGGAATGGGGCTGCGAGGAGGAAGGAGAGTTCAAGCATTGACTTAGCGGTCTGCGTTTCGTCTGGATGGCAGGCTTTGGTTGTTCGGTTGGTGCAGTGGACAGCAGAGGTCCGAGAGACATGACTTCTAGCGTCTCACCCAAGTCCACTTTTGAGACACCGAGGTCCTTCCCAACCTTCCCTGATAGCTGCATAGTATGTTCTGGGGAATTACTTTGTGAGGTTACGGGGGAGTTTGCAGGGGCGGAAGGCTGCACGAAAGCTTCCCTGCGGTTTTCAAACGTTTGCGAGTCTTCCAGCCCCTGCTGAATGACTTCCACAATGTCCATCTCTTCGGCGATGGCCATTAACCGTCTCCGCATGCGGCTGTAATGTGTGGAGCTGGTGGCACTTAACATGTCCAGTAGCTTAACATACACGTGGGGGACTCGTGCCACCATCCTGGCGGCGCTTAGGAAGACTCTACGAGACAGTTTTCCCACCATCGAGTGTGAATTGTCAATGGACTGCAATGCAAAATTCAGCAAGGACAGCAGGTTCCTGTACCTAGAAAAGAGAGAAAACAGTCACTTACCCAGCACGGCAAAAAGGGTGGTAAGATTGGGGGTCAAAACCTGCATATAAGACCAGGACAACTGTGTAGTGACCAAGGCATTATGGGAAAGGAGCCGAGGCTCAAGCTCCCGCTATTGGATGTAACAAATCCTCGATTTGCTTTTGACTCACTGAATCTTTAGAAAGCAAAGGGGATATTAGCCAAGCCAGTATCACCCATCTGCAGACAACTGTTTCGGGGTTTTGCCCCTCATCAGCGCAGAGCAGAGTGATACTGGCTGGTTGGGTGGGAGGCAATGAGTGGCTCAGAAAGGGGACTCTTCTCCTTGGGGAGAGCACCATACAGGTGTGTAGAGTTTTGAATTGTCTTTTTGCCCTCTACTAAGCATCTGCATATCACAAGGCATTATGGGAAAGGAGCAGAGAGGCTCGAGTGCCCTCTATTGGATGTATCAAATTTACGAGTAACAGATCAAACTAGAGGCATAACTAAGGACCTGGACACCACTGGAATCTGCACGTGCCCCACCCTTCATCATGTAGAATACTGAGGTCTTCAAATGTGGCAGTGAGCCTTCTGGGCATAAGTATGGCTGACGACCCCAGGTATGAGTGTGGCTGCTGCCTTTGATTACAAAGTTACAGATCTTCATTGATCAATTTTTATTTTTTTAACAAAATTGCCCCTCCTTCATATGACCCCAGCACCCCCATACCTCTCGACTGCTGCGTCAGCCTGTATGATGTCTCCACTGATGATGTGGGGATAAAATTCAGCAGGAAATTCCAGCAGCAGCCGGTCGATGAGGCACAAGCGGCCCAGTAGTGCTTGCCAGTTGTTGGACTCCGGCTGGGTGGCCAGGATACAATTCAGAACATATTCCACCCCCCCGATGCCGATGGAATCTAGAACCGGACAGAAAGTTACAGCTTAGTTCGGAGAAGATCCTCTGTAGGTTTGGCTCTTACATGGACTGTTCCAAAATGTCAACAATAACCATTGCCCCATTAACGCTCTGTTACACTGCGCCCTAAAACACAGCCACCGAGGTAAGTGCGGGAGAAGACTGTTAACGGCATTACAAATGGCGGAAAACATGACTAGCAGCGCAAGAAATCTGAGCCAGCAGAGATAAGGAACATGGTACCAATCAACAGGAAGACTGAATGGCGCCTCCAGCAAACATCCAAACAGGCTTAGGAGCATAATACGCACTGCGTACTTTGAACAGTGCAGTAGCCCTGCCCGATATTAGTTCAGTATTTCTCGGAGGATAAGCACCCGAAAGGAGTGGATGTCGCTTCTTTTTACGGATGCACAGTATGCACCGGGAAATAAAAGCGGTTTAAATAGCGCTCAATGTATTTGCAGGGCATACACTGGGGCAATTACATGCCAAAGTATGCCCTGCAAATACCCCGTGTGGAACATACCCTTAGGGCATTTTTGCACCACAGTGATTTGTGGTAGCCATGTTTTTTTTTTTTAGCATCGAATAGGTTTGTAGTTTTTTTTTTTTTTTTTAATGTGATTTTTAGCACATTTTAGTTTCCCTTTTGTAAAACCATGGTAGTTTTTGTCCCAATTACAAAAACTGCTCCTTCAATCACTTTATACACTTCTTAACAGGGACTGACCAGATTTGAAGATTTCTCTCCCCACCACCAACTCTCCTGCTTGGCCTTTGCACAGTTCCAACAGTGTTGACACCGACAGCTGACTTGTGCGGCTGCAGACGGAAAATCAAAAAAATGGCGTCAGCTCACAAATACCGCCATCTCCTGGACCGCTCATTCTGACGCTCGCTGTTATAGGTCACCTGTTGGCGTCGGCGCACTTGACCAGAATGGTTTCCACCACGGGGTTGAGAAGCCGTTGCAGCTTTTTCCGTTCGGCGGTCGAGTGGCAGGGAGTGTATGCCAACATGGCTCTTAAGGTTTTCTGCAGGCAGTAAATTCCCGATTAGGATATTGTAAGACGCGGAACAAACACACGGACAAGTCAGATAAGGGACACTTACTAAAGCAGCGACGTAGACTTTGTAGACGGGGTCTCCGCACACCATGGACAGCACGCTACAGCATGCCTCCACCACAACATCCCCTGAGATACTGGACTGAGATGAGCCGCTGGCAGAGTGAGGCGTCGTGCTGCCAGATGTGCCGCCAGTGCCGGACATTCCAGTGCTTTCACCATTAGCCAACAGCAAGGCCCCGCTGACGTCATGCGACAGGCGCCTCAGTTCCATTTCTCGGATATTCCAGTTCCGAGAGAACAAACAGCCAACCAGCTCCATTCCAAAACCCTGGAAAAAAGTTTTGATAAATGAGCGAAATCTAGAAATCAATATTTTATTGCTTTAACACTGGAAGGAAACAATTTTGCAAATCTCTCATTTTGTGTCTGCTTCTATTACACAGAGCTATGCGTCTCCATGGCAACAGACTACAAACAAACCCTTGTGTAGTCCCCCCTACTTCTTGCCACCTTAGATACTTTAGGTTGAAAAGGAGTAACATAATTTCTTGGAACAGCATTTCTGTCACTAAGGAATACACAAAAAGATTTGAGGTTCTTAGTGTACATTTTCGATCAAAACTGCAAATGCCCACCTACCGCGGCAAGGTGACCACCAATTCAGGTGGAAACCTACGCTACATGTTACCTCTCTTGGTGTCTGTTCAGACCTCCACATTTCAGGGTTAGAAGGTTCCAACTATAAACCGGATATGATTACAAACCTGTGCATGTGGGTGGAGTGCATAATCCAAGATTGGAACTAGCCACTTCCCCATACAAAACAGTCAAAAAACAAAATCTGGTTAGCACATCAGTTTTGAGGAATAAACGTATAGGTGCACACTGTTATGGCAGTCAAAAGCTATGCAAACACAATACAATATCAGTAGCACTCTATATACACTAAAAATGGTCAAAAAGGACATAAGAATTTCTTGAAACAGCATCTTTGCCGCTTACATGAAAAAAATTTGAGGTTCTTAGTGTACATTTTCAATAAAAATTGCAAATACTCACCTACCGTGGCAAGGTGACCCCAATTCAGGTGGAACCTACGCTACCTGCTACCTCTCTTGGTGTCTGCAGTTTTGAAATGTGTAAGTCTGAACAGACACCAAGAGAAATGGCTTGTAGTGTAGGTTCCCACCTGAATTAGGGTCACCTTCCCGCGGTAGGTGGGCATTTGCAGTTTTGATTGAAAATGTACACCAAGAACCTCACATTTTTTTCCTGTGTATTCCTTAGAGGCAGAGCTGCTGTTCCAAGAAATTCTTATGTCCTTTCTGACCATTTTTAGTGTATACAGAGTGCCACTTATATTGTATTGTGTTTGCATAGCTTTTGCTGCCACAACAGTGTGCACCTATATGTTTATTCTTCAAAACTGATGTGCTAACCAGATACTGCATTTTGACTGTTTGTATGGGGAAGTAGCTAGTTCCCATCTCGGTTTATGCACTCCACCCACATGCACAGGTTTTTAATCAGATCCGGTTTATAGCTGGAACCTTCTAACCCTGAAATGTGGAGGTTTGAACGGACACCAAGAGAAGTATCATGTAGCGTAGGTTCCCACCTGAATTGGGGTCACCTTGCCATGGTAGGTGGGCATTTGCAGTTTTGATCGAAAATGTACAATTAGAACCTCAAATTTTTTCATGTATTCCTTAGTGGCAGAAATGCTGTTCCAAGAAATTCTTATGTCCTCCTTGATCGTTTTTAGTGCCTATATAGGGCTACTGCTATTGTATTGTGTTTGCTAACCAAATTTTGTTTGTTTTTTGACTGAAAAGAAGTAACATGACTGCGGGTGGCGTCTATAAGGCTTTTTTGTAGTCTGTAACGATACAAGCACATAACTCTGCAGAGGAGCTGCATACACAAAACAGAAAATTGCTATTCAAAATCATTTGCAAACTTGCTTCAGGTTTCATTTACATTGGAGCAATAAGAACCCTTAACGGGCAACTTTTCCAAATCGCTCAGGGATCAACTAGCAATCCCAAGTCTTAATAAAGTGCCAGGGGCTTCTTTATTTAGGGACTGGTGGTGCCCTCAGTAAAAACCCTATGTCCCCTTACTCCCAAGGTGACTTCTGCCACGTTCTGAGCAAATGGATGAGTGAAATTTGAAGGGGTTTTCTCACTACAGGGATTAGCTTTAAACATATAGGGAAAGGTAAATGAAGACTATTACTAAATACATTGCTATTTAGATTTTACTTTGTTCAGGAGATCAATAAGATTTTATCTACCACTAGTGTACGCAAGTTTCTCTTGGTTACCGACTACCTCTCCCTACTCTTATCCCTCATTGCTCAAAGCTGCCATCACTCAGTCAGTCTGACCATGGCGCGTCACTCCCTGTTGAGTCTTCTCTAGCACAGGAGCTTGTTTACCTAAGTTAATGACCAGTTTAAATCTTAGGCTCTGTCTACCCTGCAGTGGACAAAATAACCTGAAAACCAAATCCTAAAAACGTTAATAAAACTCAGTTTTTTGTCCCCTGCCTGTCAAAAGATGCTGAAAAAAAACATCTGTTTTTTTGCCGCGATTTGAGTTTTTTTTTACTGGTCTTTAAGTCTGGTTTTTAATGTCTGCAGAAATCATTGGATGTAACTCCCCCCTACAAAAGGGGATGTAAAGCACATTATTGCATTTATACGTCATCTTGTAGTCGTTTTATGGATTTTGGCGCCAAAAAATGTATCTTCCTTTTGTCACCAAAAATCTATTTTTTTTTACATATTTTGTCGCAAAAATATATTTTTTTTAATTTTACAAATTTTGCCACTGGTAAAGCTCTCGCTTTTGTCACTAAAATATGTTTTTTTACAGATTTTGTCGCTAATAACATTATTTTGCTTTAGTCGCTAAAAATCCCCCTTTCTTCACGGATTTAGGTGCTAAAATTCTTTTTTTTTTTTTTTTTTGGTGCTATAATCTGTAAAAAAAAAAAAAAAAGAGAAGATTTTTAGCAGCAAACACGAGATAAATTAGCGGCAAAATCCATAAAAAAGGGTATTTTAGAGCCAAAATCCATTAAAAAAAACATATTTAGCAGCAAAAGCGAGATAACTATTACGTACGGTATGAACGAGGACACATCGGACACTTGAATGCAGAATTGATAAGGTATAACCTGTGGTAACACCCACTATAGATGGGATTTTAATCTCCTGGGTGAGTTTTCCTTGAAAAAAAGTGCCAAAAACCGTCCAACACCTTCCATAGACTCCAATAGTAAATTTTCTGCTCTGCTCTTTTTGCAACATGTTTAAAAAAAAAAAAAAAAAAAAAAACACGAGCAGAAAAGGCCGTTCTGTGGAGACAACAGGAGGTTTTTACTATAGAGTCTATGGGAAAGCTTTACAGGCGTTTTTTCAGCGCTTTTAGAAATCGAAAAATGCTGAAAAAAAGACAATCCAAAAACGGGAGCTTTTCTGTGCAGTGGAGACAGAGCCTAAGAGCACTGTAGCCTTGTACTTTGTTATTTACAAACCTCCTGCACTCCTGTCACCGACATATCAGCTCTGCCATTCCTAGCTGATTCTTTTAATCACTGCTATAGACCCACTCACAGTCATATCAGGAAGCGTGAATCCGAAGCGGCTTGTGGCTCTGTGAAACTGCATGGCGAGAAAACCCCCTTAGTTCTTATGATCCAGAACTTATGGCTACTATGATCGATTATCAGTAACTGAACAGCATGTGGCTTAGACTTGTGTGACTCCTGTGTCTGCAGAACTGGCTACATTGTGATGTGCGATCTGACAACGTGGTGCAATTCCCCTTTAAGACCGAGTTATCAGACATGTACCTGAATCCACGGCTCAGCCATGTTTTTGTAAGAGGAAGGAATCTGCTGGACCCCATAATGGGTAAGGTTTAAATTGGAGTCCTGGGACCTTCTTTGGGAACCAGCTGTAGGCGGCTGAAGAGGCGACTGCTGGGCAGCGCGGAGGATGGGTGGAGAATCCACAGGCCCCGGCAGGTCATGACTGCTAATAAAAAATGCAAATATTCATAATATAGAGGAAATGCACAAACAATTCAGGTCCCCAATTAGGAGATCACATGCTGTTCGCTTGACCAAGTTCTATTCTTCTTCTTGTATTGGCTTCTCAGATACTAACGAAAAACAGTCTTAAGACCGACAGCCGAGAAAGTGGCAGATTTAATGGTCACTTTGGCAAATATGTCCCCCACAAAGGAAAGAGGAAAGTGAAGCGGTCACCCACTAGTCATACAAGGTCCCTTTAAATTCTAGGCAGAAATGGCAACTGACCTGTGGAAGTCCTGAGATCTCCATTTCGAGCGGCACAGAGGGCAGATGAGAGGCTCCCGGTTTCTCCGGCATTCCTCCGCCCCTATGGTAGAGAAATGGAGAAAAGGTAAGAGACTCGCCTGCTAATCGTCTATAGCACAAATCGCCTCGCGCTGGTCACCGAGCATTTTTGCCGTCAGCTGAAATTATATTGGACTTGTGAAGTCATGCTTCGATCTAACGTTTATCCTTGAGGACAAGGACAACACTATAAAAGGTGTAGAGAGACTTACAGGCCATGCAGTGCTCCATGAGATGTAAATAGACTCTAGGGAAGACATCTAGGATCCCTAGTGGAGATAGCGTCCCTTATAGCAACATCCAACCCATTAAAGTGCCTTGAAACATAACTGAGGATTTGACTGTAAAGGATGCTACACCCAAGAGAGGGCACCAGAGACTTCATTCTCTCCCTATATTGCCCAGGGAGCACTGCATGGCCTACAAGTCTAACTAAACAATTAGGGTGCCTCCTTCAAGGAGAAACTTTACCCCTTAGAACTAGGTTAAAGGATCTCACCCCAGCAAGGACCCTGATCTGCACTGACTAGGGGCAAACACTCTGAAACGTCTGCAGACGGAAGGCTCATCATATGAAGAAGTTACTAGTTTGGCCTAAATCCCGACTGTTCCAAGGCTCTCCAATGGGTTGTATGTGGCTGTAAGGGACACTACTCCTAATAGGTGGCACCAGAGACCTCACTTTCTTTCCTAGAGCTCATTTCCATGGAACAATGGATACTGGTACGGCCAATGCGGAAGCTGAGGAGGCGGGGCAAGAGAATCCCCATTAGGCTCCTCCCCTTCAGGCCCTGAATGTCTCAGTTTGTCTTGGATTACACCTTTAAGCAAAGGTTTTGGTGGTGACCGATATCCAGATGGCGACTTTAAATTACCATTTTCCATTGGCATCACCACCTGCATATACTTCAATATTTTGAACATTTTTAAAAAAAAAAAAAAAAAAAAAAAAAAGTTACAATACAGAGGATGGATATAGAAAATACACAAGTAAACCTCAATGGATAATGGGGGCATCAGAGTGGTACAAGGGGCAATGGCGCGCCTCATGAAAAAAAAAGCATAGGCCCAATACCACGGCTTATTGGCAATTCCTGAAGTCCTATTAGGGTATGTTCACACGGCATAATTGTTGGGCGCATTTCGCTGTGTATTGGCGCTTCAGTACACCTGACATGCGCCCCGCAATTATGGTAATTAATAGCTCTCATAGAAAGCTATGAATTACGTCCGTCTTCCCCAGCGTACAATGCACTTGTATTGTACGCCAGGAGAGAGAAGTGACGTGTTAGTTCTTCATGGCGCTCACGCGCCGTAGAAGAGTGCGCTGGCCAGCACATACTTCTAAAACACCCGGTGTATTGAAGCACGCACATTGCGCAACGCAATATGCCGTGTCAACAGACCCGTAGGGTAAGTTCACACTGCGCGCGCATATATATACACATATATACACACACACACATATATACATATATATATACACACACACATATACATACACACACACATATATATATATATGTGTGTGTATATATATAATATATATATATATATATATATAAATATATATATATATATATATATATATATATATATATATATACACACACACATACACATACACACATACACACACACACATACATACACACATACACATACACACACACACACACACACACACACACACACACACACCTCTGCTGTAGGAAGCTATGCGCTGGCTAGCACATACTTCCCACATCGCTCCAGCCCCCATTCACTCCCACTTTCCCAGCGCGTAAGTGCTTGCAAGAGGTGACACATGGGGGTATACGCTGTAATATTATAGCACTCAATGCTATGATATTACCATAATTGCGGACCGTATTTCGGGTGTATTGCAGGGCAATTACGCCGTGTGAACATACCCTTACAAGCCATCTGCCGCAGTAATGGGCCAGTGACTTATGTTAAGTTCATTACATCTCTCCATCTACAGTGGCATGGAGGTAATAGCAATGTTAACGTTTTCCAGATGCCTCCTCCCTGGCGGCAGGCAGCACATGGTACCTCCCCGCCCTCCAATTAAATTTCGAATTCCTTCAAGTCATTAAAATCTCATTTAAAGGAATTTAACTATTCAGGAGCGATGAAAATTTCTCCCCTAGATGGCGCTATCTGCACACAGCTTCTGAGCGAGTTTCCTTCCCTTGCTCCTCCAATATTACTGTTACAGGTTTCTCAGCTTCTAACTGGGTGGGGGAGATAAGAGTTATAACTCTGAGAGCCAGGGGTGACATCGACTTATCAATGACAATATCATGACCTACAATATCCGTGCAGCGCTACAGTATAAGTCGTTGCTGCAGGATTGTTGCATACTTCTAAAATGTAATGCTAATTTTTATTCTACTATTCGGGTTAAGGCTACCGGACTGGATGAATAGCAGGAGTAGGGCCCCTAAGGGCGATTCTGGAGCCCCCACCTATAGATACTTTTTAATTGCCTATTTCCTAATGTGCGAGAAAATACATTGAATATTCCTCAGTAATACAATTCACTGCCTATCCTGCAATAGCTGCAAGTATCCTCTAGTCACCACCAAAGCTGCTGGGGCAATAATGGACAATGATCTATACACAAATCACACATAGCTTCATTTACAAAGACGACGTTAAAGTGAACACTCCTCCTCGTTCCCCCATTTTGTGAAGTCTAAATGGGAGCAGAATTCTGAACCCATTTCTTACTATATCCCTATAGCATTTTTCTACTCTGGAGCTCCAAATCCCCTGCAAAGACATCTCAGCATGTCTGTAGCCACCACTAGGGGGAGCTCCCCGCATACTGACTATACATTGGATTCAATAGTAACACTGTATGCGGTGCCATTATACTTTAGATCTATGCAGGGAATATGGCGTTCTGTATTAGAGGAGAACTGGGATGGATTGGGACATTCATGAGTACAGATTTCTGGACCTAAATACACTTTGCTAAGAGGCTGAGCTTCACTTTAAGGTTTGATGACTATTAAGCAGGTGTTCTTATAACAAAAGCAGGTGCTCAAACTGATAACACACGCAGTGCCGCTGCCCGGCCTGCCACTGGAGGGGGGCGCTAGAGTGCGGGCTGGTGTATGTGCCTGGTAGTGTCATGCACAAGAGCGGGTGACGTACAGATGGACATGCAGTGGTGGTGCAGCTTGTTCCTGCAGCCGTCTTCACACACTGTAAGACTTTCTTCATCAAGCATGCCCAACAAGCAAATAGGACACATCTGTTCCTCTTCATCCTTTATGCTGCCGAGGAAAAACAGACAAGCGATGATGAGTACTGCAAAGAGTCCGACCGAAGAAGGTATAAAATCAGGGTTCAAAAACCCAAAAAGGAAATATTCCCTATAAGATGAGCAATTCCTATTCCATTCAATCGCTTCAGCTCGGGCAACGTCAATGTGGCCACCACATGAACCCAGAGATGACAAAAGGGGGCTCTGCCGATACAGACTCAGTCTCCTATTAGAAAAAAACTGCTAAAAACTGCTAAAAACTGCTAAAAACTGCTAAAAACTCCTAAAAACTCCTAAAAACTCCTAAAAACTCCTAAAAACTCCTAAAAACTCCTAAAAACTCCTAAAAACTCCTAAAAACTCCTAAAAACTCCTAAAATTTGTAGCCGGGAATCGTCCACACAACTTCAGGGATTATTTTTCACAGTTTACAGCCATCCTAACCCTGGCAACAGTTTTATGACTACATTGAATCTTTAAGACTTTTAGCCAAATTGCGGTAATTTTTTTTTCTGAAAGGGGATGTCCACTGGGAAAAAAATATTTTCTAAATTATTTCTCTCCTGCAGTTTAACACTTTTGTAATGCACTTCAATCACATTTTCTGTGGTTTCCTGCGGTTCTACATCAGTTGTTTGAAGACAGGAAGCTCAGAAGTTCTCTTGTCTCCTCAACCAGGAAATGGCTAGGTGTCCAGCACCAGAAGATCAGGTGACCAAAGGGGTGTCTCTCTTAGGGCAACTTTTCACAAGGCATTATGGGAAAGGAGCCGAGAAGCTTAAGCGCCCTCTATTGGATGTAACAAATCCTCGATTTGCTTTTGACCCACTGAGTCTTCAGAAAACAAAAGGGATATTAGCCAAGCCAGTATCACTCATCTGCATACAGCAGCTGTTTCAGGGTTTTGCCCCTCATCAGTGCAGAGCAGAGTAATAGTGGCTGGCTGGATGGGAGGCAATGAGTGGCTCAGAAAGGGCAACATCTCTCCTTGGGGAGAGCACCGTACGGTGTATAGAGTTTTGAATTGCCTTTTTGTCCTCTACTAAGCATTTTCATATCACAAGGCATTATGGGAAAGGAGCTGAGAAGCTAGAACGCCCTCTATTGGATGTAACAAATCCTCAATTTGCTTTTGACCCATTGAGTCTTGAGAAAGCAAAAGATATTTGCCAAGCCAGCAGGCAGCTTTTAAAGCCACATCCCTTTGGTGATGTGTCTCTGCACTGAGACTGAGCTAGGGAGGAACACACAGCACAGCTAAGGATTCTGGGGCTTGTAGTCCTACAGAGCAAAGGGAAGCAGCTTTCAGACAGGATATAAAGAGCACAAATCACACAGAAAACATCACAGGGAGACAAACGAGGACTCAGGCAGGGCATTGGAGAATTTTCTCTCGCTCTCGTTTGCCGGATACCCTCTAGGATTACAACTCAACCGTTTTTGGGTCGACAGCTTCAATGCGATGTGCTAAGTCAGGCATCCTCAAAATGCGGCTCTCCAGCTGTTGGGAAACTACAACTCCCATCATGCTCACTGTTATAGATTATATGATGGGAGTTTCAGTTGTAGTTTCCCAAAAGCTGGAGGGCCGCAGTTTGAGGATGCCTGTTCTAAGTGTTCATAGTAACAGGCAAACCCTGTGCAGTCCGAATCCTCATCACAGTCTTTTTCATCTGTTTACTTGCTTGTACGTTAGGGGTACATTCACACAGCGGATTTGGATGCTAATTCTGAGGGAGGATGAATCAGCATCTAATCCAACCACTTTATGTTATACCCTATTTAAAATCGACGTCACTGTTCAGTGGCCTCCGATTTTCCTTAAAGGGGTTGTCTCACTACAAGGATTGCTGCTTTTTATATTAAAAGATCTTGCAAAAACAAGTCACTTTGCAATGTGTGTCCATTACCAGTGTCCAACCCATTCCTAGATATCCCCTCTTGTATGGGCTGCATCAGCTCCTCAGGTCACTATAGCTACAGACCTGCTTGATCTCTCCTGATAGGCTGCCAGCACTGGTTGCTATAGCTACAGACCTGGCTTCTACTGCAGCCTAGTGGAAGCCAGTAAACACGCCCCTGAATTCAAAGTGAATCCAAGAAAACAGGACTGAGGTAAGATGAATCAATGGAGTGAGACAACCCCTTTAAGTATACCGAAGCTGCCGGCAGTCCTGTGTGCTGACCTGTGGAGAGGTAACTCCCTGCTCTCGGGTAAGACAGAGCAAAGAGAGAGTATGTCAGTAACCTAGAGAACCCCGAGTGCACTCACAGCAGATAAAATCTCACTTATCTCCTTAAATCAATATATTAAAAAAAAAAAAAAAAAAAAAAAAGTCTTCAATTTCCATTCCCTACATATTGAAAGCTAATCTTTGTAGTGATACAACTCCTTTAAGACACTAATGTATTGCACCTATTGAGTACTGTTGTGCCCCTTCTCTGGCATGCTGCCCTAAATGGAAATCACTCAGTAGGAACTATACCACCTTAAAAAACATTTAAAAGGTGGACTTACTGTATAAACCTGTTAACAAAAATTTAGATTTAAAGGGGTTGTCTCACTACATCGATTCATCATACCTTAGTCCTGTTTTCTCAGTTTCATTTTGAATTTACTGGCTACTACTGGCCTGCAGTGATGAGCTGCTGAGGACACCAGGTCTGTAGCTATAGCGACCAGCGCTGGCAGCCTATCAGGAGAGATCAAACAGGTCTGTAGCTATAGCGACCTGAAGAGCTGATGCAGCCCATACAAGAGGGGATATCTAGGAATAGGTAGGACACTGGTAATGGACACATATTGCAAAGTGACTTGTTTTTGCAAGATCTTTAACATAAAAAGCAGCGATCCTTGTAACGAGACAACCCCTTTAAGGCCAGTAACCTAAACTTTTTAGGGATAATGGGGTCATCCATCTAGTTTCTAGTAGCAAGTACATGGGTGACCAAATGAGGAACAAAATAATTTAGGATGAAAAAAAGTTCTTTAGAAGAGATGAAGGCGCCCAACAGAAGATCAAGTAATAAACCTAAGGCAACGCTCCTTATAATGAACATTATTATGAGAGACGACGACTCCAGACACGACTAATCGAGCAGAAGACATTGCGGCGGCGGCGGCGCTCAGGTACAAACCTGGTATCTGAACTAGATGTGGAGGTGGTGGATGAGGATGATGTATGAGAGTTGGACATGCGTGATACAAACTTCTGGATGGTGTTACGAGATGGAGCTTTGATCCTTGAGCTACGTCTACTGTGATATTTCTGGAACAAACTTTCAACCTAACGAAAAAGAAATACACATGAAAAAAAAATATATGTGACAAAAATAAACCATGAAGACGACGCGCGCTAAGCACAGCTACCAAACCGGAGGGTGAAGAATCAGGATGGAGAGGCTGAAGAGTGAGGGATAGCAGAGCGGAGCAGTCAAGAGGTGAAGATGTGCCCGACACAGGAGAGCGTGGCCACGGTGCGGGATGGCAACCAGGACGGATGTAGCAGAGCTGCAGGACCCAGCTTATTCACAGCCCATGGCCGCTCCCTACAGGTCTGCATTAGTAAATCCTTGTGAAATCACAATTCTGGAGCATCTTTACTTATAATTCTGTTCCTCGGTTATCACTCCTGGAAATGTATTACCGAATTGGTCAGTTGGGTGTTACCGATTGGAGGGTGGATGTGTCCCTGCAGAGCTCCTGATGTTGTCCAATCAGTACACAGTGTCTGTGCAGGGACATATGGTAACACCCAGCTGACTAATTCAGTCATTAAATTTGTAGGATTTACTAAAATAGACTTGTCAGGAGGTCCACTTGAAAGGGGAACACTTTGATGTGCTGGAAGTTGAGATCCTGGGGGGGAGGAAGGGGGGGGGGGGTCCCAATGCTTAAGTGAAATGGCAGAAGTGTTAAGTGAGGCGCTGTACCCCTGTATTTCAACTCTGCGCCCCTCGGATTCATAGTGTATATGGATTGTCAATTTAAATCCATATGTTGCATGCTTAGCTCTCCACAGCATTTGGGGAACCTTTGTTTTAGCAATTGGTGGAAGTGGGGTCTCCGTACGCAGACGCCTCACAAATTAAAACTTCGGATTTCACTAGGACCCCTCAAAAGTGTTTGAAGAGGACCCGTGGCTGTTTCCAATGGTCTGTTTCAGTTTATACTCGTGTTTCTTATCGAGTTATTCTGGAGCAGGTTCCCCCAAGCCTCCAGGCCCGCCGCGCACTTCCCCCCCCCCCCCCCCCCAAGCCTCCAGGCCGCGCGCTTCCCCCCCCCCCCCCCAAGCCTCCAGTGCCGCGCGCGCTTCCCCCCCCCCCCCCCAAGCCTCCAGGCCGCCGCGCTTACCCCACCCCCCCCCCCAAGCCTCCAGGCCGCGCGCTTCCCCACCCCCCCCCCCCCCCCCCCCCCAAGCCTCCAGGCCGCGCGCGTCTTCCCCACCCCCCCCCCCAAGCCTCCAGGCCGCGCGCTTCCCCCCCCCCCCCCCCAAGCCTCCAGGCCGCGCGCTTCCCCCCCCCCCCCCAAGCCTCCAGGCCGCGCGCTCCCCCCCCCCCCCAAGTCTCCAGGCCGCGCGCTTCCTTCCCCCCCCCCCCCCAAGCCTCCAGCCGCGCGCTCCCCCCCCCCCCCCCCAAGCCTCCATATGGTGGTTCCCTTGTTATTCCTCCTACAAATTTATTGTTGAATCAGTCAGCTGGGTGTTACCAATTGTGAGTGCATATATATATGCGCACAGTGTCTGCAGTCTGACTTTGGCCAATCAGTGAGGACGGTCTGAGAACACTGGAATGGTCACACCCAGCTGACGGATTCAGTAATACATTTCCAGAAGGAATAACAGAGGAACAGCCCAACACAGCGTTGGAAGAGAAGAGGTTCCAGAATTGTTATATCACAGGGAACACAAGGATTTACTAACACAGACCTGTCAGGAGAGGTCACAGGGCTTCTTTTAATTGTACTACTTGGTGTTGATGGTTGTGCTCACTGGGGGTCCAGATATTCAGCTAGGTACCATACCCCTTCATCTCCGCTCAGGCCCCCTTGGGCAGTGTTCAGATTCATGTTAAGTCAATGTCAGTCCGTACATTGCACTTTTATTTCTCCAAGAGGCACAGCACTCGGCACTCTTCTGTTTTGGCGATTGGTGGTGGTCTCAGCAGCCGGACCCCCACAAATCCAAACTTTTAGGCCATGTTCACACGGCTTAAAATGGGCCGTATTTCGGTCCGTAATTACGCGCCGAAGTGCGCAAATTACGGGCTGAAAACGGCCCATTCATTACGGTAATCCACAGTTCTCGTAGAGAACTATTGATTACGTCTCCTCTCCCCGCCCGGCGAATCCGCCGGGCGGGGAGATAATTCACATGTCACTTTCTAGCGGCGTATACGCGCCGCTAGCAGTGATTGTCTATGGGCCGGCGAAGTGCCGGCCCCCCGCTCCCTCCCCCACGGCGTAATTGCGGGACGTAATTACATCCCGCAGTTAAGCCGTGTGAACCTATCCATAATGTCACAATGACATATCAAAAGTTTTTAAAAGTTAGAGGTGTCCTTAAAAAAAACGATTCCCCCCATAGCATCACTAGGACATGCGATGACTGAATCGGTCAGGCTCAGTCAGCAGGGGTTAGTAGGGGACACGCAGTTCAGTTCCTCGTTAGTATTCTGGTATAAATAGTATATGCATATGACGACCCTATAACAGCTTTGCCTATCCTACAAAGCAGGCGCTGTACTGCACCCATGGATGCATTGCTGCTATAGGAAGTGTCCCATGTTGCAATATATTGCTTCAAGGGATGCCATCTCTAACAAAGCAACAGCATACAGAGCTCTAGATGGCGGAGCCCAGGACATGCCTCCATCTATGATCCTTTTGGTTATCCTCTCCTAACCCCCAGCTCCTGCACATAAAGCATTTCCTATCCAGCGTGGAGGAGGGGGATAATCGCTGTTACAATACAATCGTTTCCTTCAAACAACGAGCAGAGAATTTGCATACTTCAAAATTCTTCAAGGTTTTCCTCCACAGCATTGTATCCGACGGCTCCAGCTGAAACACCCGTAGCATGACGAAGAGGAGGTGGATGCAGAACGTGCCTCTGCCGCAGCTGCAGGTCTACGAGAGAGCGGAGCAGTCATTATACGGCAGAAGGAAAGCAATGCTGCACATCGGGGTGGAACGGCCGCCGGATTGTGGGCACCGGAGCAGCTCGGCAGACAGAAAGCACTGGACGACGAACACTAAGGGGATGTTCACACGGCGTGTTGGATCCGTTTTTGATCTTTATAAATGCATTTAAAAGTCCTGCGTAAAACGCATCCAACATGCAGGTGCGTGTTTGGATGCAGTTTTGCGGCAGCAGAAACGCACCTTATAGTTTTAAAAAGGGCGTCTGCTGCGTCAAACGGATCAAAAATTGACATGAACGGATCCGAAAGACGGATAACAAAGATGCATGTAAACACGCACCGGCAATCACTCGTCTGAACGCCAATGCGTGTTTTACATTGTAAATCACACTGCACATTGTTAGATGTGCATTTGGGTCCGTTTAGGGTCCGAAACACGGATCCGAACACGCATCTAAAAATGTATCCAAAAATGTATTGAATTCACTGTGTGAACATACCCTTAGGACTTGTCCCCACGGCACGGGTTTTCATCCAGTTATTAGTTTTGAAAAGAGTCTGCAAACCGGGCGAAAACTTTTAGCATGGGCCTCCATGAACAACCCGGGCAGCGGTCCCCACTGGATTTTCCGCCCGGCAGGCTTTCAGACCGCCCAAAAAACATAGAACCTGTTCATTGTTCCGTCCGGTTTTCGGACAGCAGAAGAACATATCTATGTGATGGGGGAGGGCTTTTCTCTACTAATCGCGGAGAAAAGCCATTCCCCGGCCCAAAAGCCGGTCAGATAAACCAACCGGTATTTCACCTGTGCCGTGTAACCGTCCTCTTAGGGTGCTAGGATTAAACCTCTATGTAGTGCTTCCCACCTAGCAACCGGCTGCCATAAACTAGAAGATTATCTTTTAAAAACCTTTATTTTATTTAAGGAGTCAACCTCCTCCCCTCCATTTCCCAATAAGCAATGACATCAACATAAACTATCAGTGCATCCATAAGGGTATGTTCACACAGCGTTTTTGGATACGATTTCGGGTCTGTCTTGGATGCAGCAGGATCGCACCCTATACTTTATTATAGGGCTCCTGCTGCGTCTTTTGGACCAAGAATGGATGTCAATTATTGGAACTGATCCGAAAGACGCAATGAGACCCGCAGCAGTGTGAATGCAGATACAGGTTTTACATTGCGAGCAATGTAAAATATACTGCTCCTTGTTATATGCATGTTTGGGTCCGTGTACACGGACCCAAACACGCATCTGAAAGCGTATGTTCGCACGGACCCAAAACCGCGTGTGAATATACCCTAAAACACTTTAAAAAAAAATGAAAACTTTGTAAGTGTTGGGCACTTTTCTTCTTTTTTTTTTTTTTCTTTTTTTTTATTTTACATTTAAGAAAAATTTGGTATTGCAGGAATCATACCGACTTCCAGAACAAAGATAACCCGATGTCTAGATGAGCTCTGGAAAAAACAAATTCTACAATTGTATTTTTCTTTTTATTTCCCCCAATTCCATCCCACATGGTTCCTGAATACATTATACAGTATGAATAAAATACAGAACCTCTCTTATGAAAAAAAAACGCAAGCCCCATGTGACTATGTTGACCAAAAATAAAAAATAAAATAAAAAAATAAAGTTACGGCTCTTGGAAAACTGGGAAGAAAAGTGCGTGTGTGACATGGGGATTTAATGGGATTCCCAAAATAAGCAGACCATAAGGGGTTAAAAATAAAAAAAAAAAAAAAAAAACACCCACAACTGAACAGTGAAATTGAATCAGATTTAGGATATGTTCAGTTTTTGGTCCGATTTTGGATCCGTGTTGGATCCGAGAATCGGATCCAAAAACGCTGCAGCAATCGCCTGCGACACTTATTCAACACGTACCCAAACACGCAGCTAAAAAGAGTATGTTATACGGACGAAAAGGCGCCGTGTGAACATCCCCTCAGACCCAGTGCCGCTCTATTACATTCAGCGATGCAAAAAGGCGAACCAAAAAAACCCCCCAAAAATAAGTTTAACCCACCCTGGGTCTTCCAAGTTGTAACAGACAACATAGCAGCCATGAATGTGTCAGGGGCTGTGAACGTGAGGCGAGCATGAGCTCACATGTCCCAGGGGAGGTGGTGCTGGCAGCCTGTGCCCGTGTCTGAGGTGAGCAGGTACCTGCACCAGCCCCGCGGGGCTCGCTCTCACCACTTTGTTTACACACATTCTCTTTCCCACGACTCGATGAAGCTTACGATTGTATCCGAATAAGAAACCGATGACTTTCCCAAGGGAGAAAAAGAAGGGAACCTCGTACTAGCGCCGCAAACGCTTTGCTGCAGTCTCGCATGGATTGCACAATCCTGGGGATGGGCTTTGTGTAAAGAAAAAGTGCAAAACAAGACTCCGTCAGCAGGGAGGCGGCCATTTTTGGAGCCCGGTTTACTACTACAGCACATACAATGAGGGGAACAGGACTGTTTCATCTCGCACGCTATACTAAATTGTGTTGGTGTTAGACTGTCCGCAATCCACACACTGCTGGTCACAGATTTGGTCCTATCCACAGGCGGAGTTTACATTTTGGCATAGAACGAGCTCCTGATGTGTAAACGGAGCCGTATAATCCAGACAAGCGCTGGGCTGGGTTTAACTTTTTTTTGGCTCATCAGACAAAATTCCTGAATGCAGTCAAGTGATCAGTCCCAATCAAGTGGAGCAATAGGAACCCGTACACAGGACTCGTTTTATTCTAAGGCTATGTTCACACGGCTTAAAATGGGACGTATTTCAGTCCGTAATTACGCGCCATACTGCGCCAATTACGGCTGGAATCCGTCCCAGTCATTACGGTAATCCACAGGTCTCATAGAGAACTATGGATTACGGCTCCTCTCCCCGCTCGGCGGGGATAAGCGACATGTTATTTTCTAGCGGCGTATACGCGCCGCTAGTAATGATAGTCTATGGGCCGGCGAGGTGCCGCCACCCCGCTCCCGCCCCCACGGCGTAATTACGCCCCGCAAATAAGCCGTGTGAACATAGCCTAAGAGTATGTAGTGTGGCGCAGTAGTAATATTTCTTAGAGTATGTTCACACAGCTTATTTTGGCATGCATTTCACTGCGTACTGCGTGTTATACATGGAAAAACCGCACGCCGCAATTACGGTTATCCAATTATCTATGGAGGACGCGTCCAATACGAAAAGTATCATGTCAATTCTTAAAGCGTTTTCAGCGCTGAAACTACTCATAGGAACCAATGGAGAGCTTCAAAACCTCGTCCAAAACCATAGTGCAGCTTTTGCCCTGGCTATTAAATGTTATGGGCGTTTCAAAAAGAAAAAAGTGCTGGAAAACCTCATCCGAAAAGGCGCTTTTCAGACGAGGTTTTGATGCTGAAAATTCAGCGTCCAAATCAGCAGTGTGAACATAGCCTTATACGGCTTTGGAAAAACAAAAGCTGATTGGTTGCAACAAAGACAGTCTTACTAATAAGACAGTTTTGATAAATAAGGCCCGTTGCTCCTATATTATTAACCCCTTCCCATTGAGGCCTATTTTTGGGGGTGGTTTCTGTCACCTTTTCCCTCCTCGCCTTCCCAGAGCCATAACTTTTTTATTATTTTCCCACCTTCATAGACATAGGAGGGCTTTTATATTGCAGGACAAGATGTACTTTCTAATGGTGTCTTTCATCGTACCATAAAATATACTGGGAAACCGCGGAAAAAAAAAAAAGTCTAAGTGCGGCAGAATTTAAAAACAAAAGAAATGTACTTGCGCCATTTTTACGGGAGCTTTGTTTTTATGGCGTTCAATCTTCGGTAAAAATGATGTTATCTGTATTCTACAGGTTTGATACCAATCCAGCAATACCAGACATGTACGGTTATGTTTTGGTGCCATAAAAAAAAATTCCAAACATTTTTATTTATTTTTTAATTTTTGCAGGGGCACTACTTTCTGCGAGCAATTACTTTTTTGTACTTTCCAACTACGGACTTGAGTGAGGCAGCTTTTATTTCGTGGCCTGAAGTGTACTTTTAATGGTACCGGTCTGGAATACATATGTCTTTTTTTGATCACTTTTATTTAAAATTTTTAGGGGACATGAAATGACCAAAAAACCCTGCAATTTTGGCGTTTGGAATTTTTTTCTTCTACAGCGTACGGGATAGATTATGTTCTATCTTAATAGATAGAATTTTTACGAACGCGGCGATACCAAAAACGTGTTGCTTTTGAATTTTATGTTTTTTTACTTGTAAAATGGCAAAAGGAGGGCGATTTGAACTTTTAAATATATATATATATATATATATATATATATATATATATATATATATATATATATATATATATATATATTAAATAAAAAAAGTTAAAATCGTTCAATAAAACAATAATAAAAGTTCAATATAATTTTACACTTTAAAACAGCTGCCATGTTAACCGATGGGAAAACCGTGATCTCGCTATGGAGGCCCCAAACGGAGTGAACGGTTAACGCCACCGTTCCTCGCGGCAATTAAAAGGGTTAAACAGCATGGAATGGAGCCAGCTCCATCCCGCGCTGTTACCGGCAAGTAGCAGCCAGCACCCGCCACCTATATAGTGGTATCACCGTGTGATCCCGCTACAAAGCCCCTTACCGACGCTATGACGCACTAGTACTTCATATGCCAGTAATGGATTAAACCTGTCAGGTTGTTTATGCTGCCCTGAGATCAGGATGTGATAGAGGGGGAGACACAGAGCCTTAATATATAGAGGTTTATATGACTTGATGCTGAATTTGTATGGGTGTTGCCAGGAGTATTTTCATACTTTCAGTTTCACTTTCACAGTGATTGGCAGTCTGTACACACACCAATACTGGGAAAGCTGTGCTGTCAATCACCGTATGGGGGCGGGGTAAGCTGGACTCCAAGGCCATGTCCCCACGACACGGGTTTTCGGCCGGTTTTTCAGACCGCCTGAAAAACCGGCCGAAATGAGCACAAATTGTGCTCTATGGAAAACCCGTGCAGCAGTCCCCACTACACGGGTTTTCCGCCCGACTGTTTTGCCGCCGGCAAAACACTGAACATGTTCATTCTTCCGTCCGGTTTCCGGACGGAATATGAACAATTCAGTGGGAGGGGGAAGGGCTGTTCTCCGCTCATCACAGAGAAAAGCCGCCACCCCCCCCCCCCCCCCCCCCCCGCGCAACCGACAAAACCCCACCAAACCGGCCGGTATTTGTCCACTACCGTGGGAATGCGCCCCTACGGTCCCTTGAGTCCAGTCAGTATTGCCTCTAAAAAAACTTATCAAACCCACATATCATATGGCTCAGTTTCCCTCCCTCTATCATATCCTGCTCTCAGAGAGGGTAAAATAAACCACCTGACCGGTTCCCTTTAACTCCACAACTTCTTATAAAGGGTAAAAACCACAAGTGATTCTACAAACCTGAGGGCCGATGAAGACCCGGTACTTGTTATCCGGGCTGTCGCCTCCGATGAGGAAAGAATTGGGTCCTATCTGCTGCAAGAGGTACAGCCGGGCCCGCATGACTTTGTTGACACGACGACTGGTTTCCTCAGGGCTGTAGGGTGAGAACCCGTCAGGAGAAGGAGCCCTCCGGGGCGGCGTAACGCGACCACTCTGAAACTGGAAACCCCCCCAAAAAAAAAAAAAAAAAAACGTTTACATATTAATGAATGCCATATAGGGCGGCCCCGAAAGTAGCAGCAGCTGCTGCTCCTCCTAAAAACTATTGGGTCAAAAATGGAAAAAAGAAAAAAATGGACCCGGCGCACATGCAGTGGAAATAGAAAAAGCCCAAGCTAAAGGCTTTTCATTAAAAGTTTTTTATTCTTAAAAGTGCCGCGGCATTAACCGAGACAAAATTAAAAACATATAAAGATAAAATAGACTTTACGCGTTTCGCGCGTGTACCCGCGCTTCATCAGAAGTCTATGGGGTCAAAAAGCGCTATTCTCTGCAAGTGGAAAGGTGGTGGTCCTACAGTGCAGGACAACTGCGGCCAGCAATAGCCATACCAGTGAGCAGGAGAAAGTATTGTCATCAGTAACCTTGGACGGGCTTTGGAAGCGCCGATTTTGTCCGCACCGTGGGACCCGATACTGGGACCATTAACCGTATGACAATGGTTTTAACCCTTTCCATCTAGCTTGGAGGGTTCTCTAGAGCCATTGAAGCCCAAGACGACATCAAGCCCCTCTTAACTGCAATGGACGCGCAGTTCAGCCAAGATACTAGGAAATGATTGACATGGGGTCAGCAAGGGAGCTCCCTGTAGTGGGATTCTCTCCTGCTAGGGCGGGGTCTGAAGGGACTTACAGGAACTGGAGAGACTCCCCTCCTCCGCACTCCCGGAGACTCCGGCTTCGAAGAGCTGGAAGAGCTGCTAGGAGAAGGACTGCGCCGGCCCTTCACAGGGTGCGCCGACCCATTCACTGTCCCCTCCACGGAGGAGTCCGATTTGGAAGCATCCGAGCCATCAGCTTTCACGGGGATGGGTTTCACCACCGGCGTGATAGAGAGTACAGAGGTGAGTACAGCTGGAAACCACAACCCTCATGTAATGACCCAAGCTCCAAGCATCCTAAATCCAAGATGCTGGTCGTGCGGGTCACGAGAGCCATGGTTGGGCCAAGTGTTTGTGAAATGAACATTAAAGGGGTTTTCTCACTACATGGATTGCTTTTACTGTTAAAGATCGTGCAAAAACAAGTCACTTTTCAATATGTGTCCATTAACAGTGTCCTCCCTATTCCTAGATATCCCCTCTTGAATGGGCTGCATCAGCTCCTCAGGTCGCTATAGCTACAGACCTGTGCTCTCCCCTCCTGATAGGCTGCCAGCACTGGTTGCTATAAACTCAGACCTGGCTTCTACTGCAGCCTAGTAGAAGCCAGTAAACACGCCCGGAATTTAAAGTTGAAACCAAGAAAACAGGAAATGAGGTAAGATGAATCAATGTAGTGAGACAACCCCTTTAAGGGTAAGGTCACACGGCTGATTTGGACACTGAATTTTTAGCGTCAAATTCTCGTCTGAAAAGTTCTGCATTGAGGAGAATTTGATCTGGGTTTGGATGAAAATTGTGCCAAAAACTGCGTCAAAACTGCACCAAGGTTTTAAAGGGGTTGTCTCCCTACAAGGTTTGCTGCTTTTTATGTTGTCACTTTGCAATATATGTCCATTAACAGTGTCCTACCTATTCCTAGATATCCCCTCTTGTATGGGCTACATCAGCTCCTCAGGTCACTATAGCTACAGACCTGTTCTCTCTCTCATGATGGGCTGCCAGCACTGGTTGCTATAGCTACAGACCTGGCTTCTATTGCAGCCTAGTAGAAACCAGTAAACACATCCCTGAATTCAAAATGAAACCAAGAAAGCAGGACTGAGGTAAGATGAATCAATGTAGTGAGACGACCCCTTTAAAAGCTCTCCAGTGATTCCGATTGGGATTTTTAGCAATGAAAACACCTCAAGAATTGACAGTACCCTTCTTTTTCAGTGCCCAAAGAAGTCTGGAAAACCCACATTGTGTGCGAGTACAGCGCTGTCTTACACAGGAATCAATGAAAATAAACTTGGGGCATCTTGGAAGCACTAGACGCTGTTTTGGGTGCAGAAATGTTCCGAAAACTGCGGCAAAAATCAGCCGTGTATAGCACTAGTGCTGCGCTTTAAATCTGGGGTCACCGTTAAACTCTCGAATATCAGTAACTTTATTTGGGTCGGCGCTAACAGAATTGTAATATAACTTGTGGAAAAAAACTGTCCCTAACCCTAGTCCCGTATTGGACAAAGATCCCAGTCACCCCAGTAAGGACAGTCATGTCCCCCAATAACATGTACAAGGGAGGAGTGGGAGAACCAGAACAGTCTGATCAGTCACATGATGAGATCCCAATGTCTATGGGGGCTACCACCAGACACTTCGATGGCATTATCGCTGGGATATGCCAAGGGTCCCCGAAAGTGTCGGCTCAGATGGAGAACTGGTTATGCTTGTGCAAGACTTTTCATCCTGTTCTATGGGAGTTCCCAGTACAGGTGAGCGGAGTGTTGACACATGCGCCACCGGCTCTCCATTCAGTGTCGAAACCTAGGTGCGAGTCCCAATGCTGTCAGATTGATGGCATATCTTATCAATACGTCAAAGTCTTTGGTGGAACCTGTCACATGGTTTATGCCCCCCTTGCTGAGGACAGCACCAGCCAGTGTCAGACCTGCTGTTTCCAGCGCTGTGTCCCTTATTCTGTAAGATGCTGGGGTTTTTGTGTATTTAATGCTCAAATCTGTAGTTTGCAGCCAGAAAAGAGAGTCAGTCATTTTATGCCCCGCCCACCTGAGGCTAGCCCCGCCCACCTCAACTGATAAACCTATTACTTTAAATAAGTAGAAACATGTGAAACTGCAAGGTGGGTGGGGCTAACACCTGCTCATGAATAAGATTTATAGGGTAAATGCTCTAAAACTCCAGCATCTTACAGAATAAGAGACACAGTGCTGGAAACAGCAGGTCTGACACTGGCTTGTGCTGCCCTCAGCAAGGGGGCATAACCTATGTGACAGGTTCTCTTGAAGCCCTTGACAACACGGCTATTTGGACCTTTGGACGAGTGACTTGTCTTTTGTATCAATATGTTCCTAGGTCATAGCTTTTTTTTTTTTTTTTTTTTTAGCTGTATGGGGGTTGTTTTTGCACTTTTTTTTTTTTTAAATGCCACCATTGGGGTTCACATTATGTTTTTGCTATTTTATTTTGCCGCTATTGTTGGGGGCACATGACTGATCACTAAGGGCATGTCCCCACGGCACGGGTTTTCGGCCGGTTTTTCAGCCCGCCTGAAAAACCGGCCGAAAATGAGCACAATTGTGCTCTATGAAAAACCTGTGCAGCAGTCCCCACTGCACAGGTTTTCCGCCCGACATTTTGTCTGCAGATTCAAGCCGTCCCCCTTCGCACCCACATGTTCATGTTCTGTCCGAAAACCGGGCAGAAGAATGAACGTGTTCTGAGTTTTTCGAACCGACGGCGGTGTAAAAACCCATCCGGCGGAAAATCTGTGCAGTGTGGATTTTCTATTGAAGTCTATAGGGGAGCGCTGCATGTCGGCTTTTAGACAGTTTGTAAAACTGTAACCAGTCTGGAAAACCAACCCATAAGCTGTGCCGTGGGGACAAGCCCTTACTGTAGAGTATTTCGGCACCTATTTCAACAGGTATTTTGCACTGAAATAGGTGCCAAAATCCGATTTCCACAATGCTCCATGTACATTCATTGTCAGAGTTTAGACAGCAATCATTTTCCCACTGTGTTTTTCGGTGCATGCCGTAAAGGAATGGACATAGCAATTCTTTCCACTGTATACGCGCCAAGAAATAGCAAGGATACGAGGTAGAAGACCACCTCAGGTCCCTGCGCTCCACTTGCACTTTGGTGTTAAAGCGCCATTTACATCTCATTTATTTGCTTTAAACACGTAGGCAAAAGTGAATCAACATTCTTACTGTATACATTTCTGTTCTTCATTCCAAAGATACAGCAGGTTATCTATCCTGCTTGTTTACAGATAGTTAAGGACAACCTCTGTGCTTCGCTGCCATGCCTTAGCAGGAAAGTGGCAGACTGGCTAAAGCACAGTGGTGGTCGGTAACCTAGGGAACGAAATGTAGATAAGCAGGAGAGATAACCTGCTGTATCCTTGGAAGAAAGCTAAATTAGAAGAGTTTATTTTAAAGCTAATAAATAAGCTGGAGATGCGCTTTTAGCTATGTGACACCAGTGCTGTCCATGTATGTTACATACACTTTACATGGGGGCGGGAGGCATTGGTCTATTGAGGCCAACCTAAAAATGGTGCCAGGATAGGGTCATGTGATGGGCACGGCTTGCTACTGTTATGGTATGTATGACAGCACCGTGTCCATCACATGACCACAACAGATTGGGGAAGCAGCAGAGATCTTGAAAGCTCCAAAGAAGGAGCACACCGGAAAACTCTACAAAGTGACCATCAAAGATGGAGTTGGTCTGTGCCGTCTGTCGGGGTTCCTCTGCCTTGTGTGGCCCTCAGAGGGCACTGTGACTCCATGCACACTTACCACAGGGCCTCGCCTGCTCCTCCTCTCCAGCCACTCGTGCTTCCAGGCCGGCATGCATGTAGCCTTCAGCTTGTCCCGGATCATGCGCTCCTCGGGACGGTCATCCATCTTCTGCAGCCCCCGGAGTGCTTCTTTATTCTCCATGTCACGGCTGCAGGAAGGAGAGAAAAGAAGCTCCCGTTAGAGAAGTGTGCGGCCAGGATGTCCCGGCTCCTCCGCGCTCACCGATTACTTCCGAGTGGCTGGAGCGCGGCACGTATGCAGCACCCGGGATAGGAGCTTGTTTGCTTTTTGGAGCAGAAGTGCTGGGGGGCATTGTAGACCGAGCTCCGACTAAATCAATAAACAGCCTCGGCTAAAGCACCTCATTCTGGGGGGAAATAGGGACTTGGCACAACCTTCCCAAAAACCATTAAAGAGCACTCAGGGTGCGACACCCAAACCCGTCCCGCAGCAAATCCATTAGGACCGAAATAACCGGTGAGATGGCACAGACACCGCACCCACCATTACAGAGCACTCAGGGTGCAACACCCAGACCCGTCCCGCAGCAAATCCAACAGGAGGACCGAAATAACCGGCGAGACAGCACAGACACCGCACCAACCATTACAGAGCACTCAGGGTGCGACACCCAAACCCGTCCCGCAGCAAATCCATTAGGACCGAAATAACCGGTGAGACGGCACAGACACCGCACCAACCATTACAGAGTACTCAGGGTGCGACACCCAAACCCGTCCCGCAGAATATCCAACAGAGGACCGAAATAACCAGCGAGACAGCACAGACACCGCACCAACCATTACAGAGCACTCAGGGTGCAACACCCAAACATGTCAAGCAGTAAAGCCAACAGGCGGACCGAAATAAACAACGAGACAGCACAGTCACCGTACCAACCATTACAGAGCACTCAGGGTGCAACACCCAAACCCGTCCCGCAGCAAATCCATTAGGACCGAAATAACCAGCGAGACAGCACAGACACCGCACCAACCATTACAGAGTACTCAGGGTGCGACACCCAAACCTGTCCCGCAGTATACTACCAACAGAGGACGGAAATAACCCGAGAGACGGCACAGACACCGCACCAACCATTACAGAGCACTCAGGGTGCGACACCCAAACCCATCCCGCAGCAAATCCATTAGGACCGAAATAACCGGCGAGACAGCACAGACACCGCACCAACCATTACAGAGCACTCAGGGTGCGACACCCAAACCCGTCCCGCAGTATATCCAACAGGAGGACCGAAATAACCGGTGAGATGGCACAGACACCGCACCAACCATTACAGAGCACTCAGGGTGCGACACCCAAACCCGTCCCGCAGTATATCCAACAGGAGGACCGAAATAACCCGCGAGACAGCACAGACACCGCACCAACCATTACAGAGCACTCAGGGTGCAACACCCAAACCCGTCCCGTAGTATATCCAACAGGAGGACCGAAATAACCAGCGAGACAGCACAGACACCGACCAACCATTACAGACACTCGGGGTGCGCACCCAAACCCTCCCCAAAATCCATTGGGACCGAAATAACCGCGAGACAGCACAACACCGCCCCAAACCTTTTACAAGCACTCGGGGTTTGCACCCCCAAAACCCGCCCCCCCAGAACCCAAGGGAACCGAAAAACCCGGGCAAACGCACAGACACCGCCCCAAACCCATTACAGAGCACCAGGGTGCGACACCCAAACCGTCCCGCAGAAAAACCTTGGGACCAAAAATAACCGCGAGACAGACCCCCGCCCCAAACTCCTTATCGATCCCCATACTCATCATGCCGTCACCCAACTTTCCTAGAGCCCTGACCAGCACCATACAAAGAGCCACCAATCTTCCCCTTCACACGTACAGAAAGCACCTCGGGTTTTAAGTTAATAAAGGCCGTTCTGGCGAAAATAAAAAAAAACTGGCTGCAAGTACCGCGCCACATTACAGTAAACCGCACAATTGTCGCCCACTAACACTGAAGCCCCCAAAGCTGTCCCCACTCGGCTTTTCCAGGAGCAGATAAAGTGCAGCCATTTCCTCACTCAGAATTTAATTTTTTTATATTTTATAGGGCAGAAATGCTGCAACCTCACCCACCTCCCCCCTGCCCCAGTGTCGCCCACGCCGCCGTGTACTGCAGGGCGTGCTGTGCTGACAAACAGTAAATCTATTGACCAAACCAAGTATGTGCCTGATATGTCCTTGGAGGAGGTTGGGGGGGGGGGGGGGGGGGGGTAAAAGAGTTGACTCCAGCAGATTAGGCCAAGGAGGAAGGAGCTGATAAGAGGCAGCATATGGCCGGCAGCCTCCAGCACCATCCTTCCTGAGAGAGAAAACCCCTCAGAGAAAATCCCTTTGAGGACGGGAAACTGGAGACACTGGTCTGAGCACTAGCAGGCGGCGGGTGTCTTAAAGGGGTGTTCCCACCACAGACTTGGAAGGCAAATCCATGGGAAATTTGCCTAAAGCCACACATTTCAGCTTCTCTTTGAAAGCAGGGAAAAATTTTGCGAAACTGTTGCCCTGGAGCGGAATCTTTTCCCCTGGGGAAAGCGCTTTGCCTGCTCCTGTCATCATTCCCACTCCTCATGTGATGAGGTGAAGATTATGGGAGCGAGCACTGGCCGGACCCAATCCCTTTGCTCTTTGCATCGAACTAACTGGACCAACTTATTATATATTTTGGGAGTTGGTCCATTTTATGACGACTCCGACTCCTGCAAAATAGCCACCGACTCCACAGCCCTGCTTATAAAATGCAGTAACTCTGCCGCCTGTCACTGAACAGAACCCAGATACAGATGCAGTGATGTCTCCCTGTAGTGGGGGCCATTAGGTGTCAATGTAGATCAGTCCGATCCCTGGTGATGAAGCTGTAATAACCAGACAGATCTGCATTCGAAATCCCTGCAAGGGTTAACGTTCCAAAAAGTGAAATAGAAGCCGCGCCGCTTCCTTTTTCTTTTTTAAGACGACTTTGTTTTCTTTCTTGTTCAGACTTCCTGCACCGAGAAAACACACACAGCAGCGACAACAGCTGCGCAGTTCCTGTCAGCATGGCCGAGGAGCACAAGCAAAGGAAGTGCTTCAGAGCTGCGTGCACCGCGAGGAGGAGGGGGGGCGCAGGGATGGACGGCATGAAAGTGAAGCCTCCAGACCGCAGCACACTGACCCGACAGCCAGGCCGAACAAAGCCAAAGATCAAACCAGCGCCTGCAAGGACATGTATACCCCGGGTACTGCCGACCGCGGCCCGGCTCCATCACCTGCAGGCTATCAGGGCAACGCCACCCTGCCCTGAAGAATTAGGAGAAAAGACTGAAAATTCACAGCGTGACCTAAGATTTGGCCTTTAGACCCCGGGTCACGCGGATTATAGCACACGGCCCGTTACAGTACAGAATCCTTCCCCAAAATCTGCGACTCACAAATTGAATTGCCTTTTTTTAGGGGGGGAGATATTCCCTTTCCTGAGCCACGCATTGCCTCCCACCCAACCAGCCAGTATCTCTGTTCTTTACCGATGAGGGGTAAAACCCCGAAACGGCTGCTGTATGCGGATAAGCGATACTGGCTTGGCTAATATCCCTTTCCCAAGACTCCGTGGGTCAAAAGCAAATGGAGGATTTGTTACATCCAATCGAGGGCGCTTGAGCTGCTCAGCTCCTTTCCAATAATGCCTGGTGATATGTAGATGCTTAGTAGAGAGCAAAAAGGCAGTTCAAAACTCTACACACCTATACGGTGCTCTCCTCAAGGAGAGATGTTCCCTTTTCTGAGCCACTCATTGCCTCCCACCCACCCAGCCAGTATCGCTTTGCTCTTCACTGATAAGAGCAAAACCCCGAAACGGCTGCTGTATGCGGATGAGTGATACTGGCTTGGCTAATATCCCTTTTGCTTTTTCAAGACTCAGTGGGTCAAAAGCAAATGGAGGATTTGTTACATCCAATAGAGGGCGCTTGAGCTGCTCAGCTCCTTTCCCATATTGCCTTGTGATATGCAAATGCTTAGTAGAAGGCAATTCAAAACTCTACACACCATACGGTGCTCTCCCCAAGGAGAGATTTTCCCTTTTCTGAGCCACTCATTGCCTCCCACCCCGTACCCCTCTGCTCTGATGAGGGGCCAAACCTAGAAACGGCTGCTGTATGCGGAGGAGCCATACTGGCTTGGCTAATATCCCTTTTGCTTTCCCAAGACTCAGTGGGTCAAAAGCAATTTGAGGATTTGTGACATCCAATAGAGGGTGCTTGAGCTTCTCAACCATGCCTTGGCTTTTGGTTGAAGTTTCAAGATGAAACTAACGTTTCTTGAAATGCACTAAATGACCCCTCTCTCCCCTTTAGATGCACTCGTCCAACTGTTCAGGGTTTCAGGGCTTTTTGCACAACTTGCTGATCTCTAACAAGGAGCTTAATGGCAAAATTCCCACAACAGGGTTTTGATCTCCGAGTCACCCAATAAATTTAGGGGATCAATTTGTATTGGGATTTAAACCGTCCTCCTCCTCCTATTCACATTGTGACATCATGAGACCAAGACAACACCTTACACCTGATCAACAGGACCTCGCCATTGTGAGGCTTCAAGCAGGATGCTCTCAGACGGAAGTGGCCACTGAGCTTAGAGTGTCATCAGCAGGTTGTAACAATATGGAGGAGCCACAGAAAGGCAAAGGAGTGGACGTCCTTGTCTACCCATACGCTTTCCATCGTTACCAATGCCCGGTGGAGCCGCATGATGATGCCGCACAACTCCAAGGACGTTTAAGGGAAGTGAGAGGCATCAAGCGTCACCTCAGACCATTCATAACTGCTTACATCAGCAAGATCTGGCCGCACCACCAAGCACAGGCATCATCATTTGGGCCAGGGAGCATCTACGCTGGACACCTCCCTTAAATGTGCCTGGAGCTGTGCAGCATTCTTCATCCGGTTCTGCAAGACATTGGTTACAATGAAGCGCTCATCAGTGTGTGACAGAGCCAAAGGACGTCCGCTTCTTTGCCTTCCAGTCTCTATCTTTGATACAACCTGCTGATGACACTCTAAGCTCAGTGGCCACTTCCATCTGAGAGCCTCCTGCTTGAAGCCTCACAATGGCGAGGTCCTGTTGATCAATTATAAGGTGTTGTCCTGGTCTCATGATGTCACAACAGGATGAGGGGGACTGATTAAATCCCAATTCAAATTTACCCCTAAATTTATTGGGCGCCTCAGGGATCAAACACCTGTTGGGAATTTGGCCATTATGCTCCTTGCTAAGAAATCATTTTAAAAGTTTTGAAACTTTAAAACAGTTGAAAAAGACTAAAAGGTAAGTTTTTTTCATTTTCATTTAAAAAAAAAAAAAAAAAATTTCCCAAAAAAATTTGTTCACCCTTTAAATTTTTAAACCCAAAAACCAAATACCCAAACTTTTTTTGGGGGGTTACGCACTAACGGGTTCCCCCGGTTTTTTCAAAACCCAATTTTTGCGTAGGGTATTTGGTTTTGGGGGTTTATTATTGATCCAAATTTTAGGGGTTTTTCGGGGGGGGGTGGGCCAAATGATTTTTTGGGGGAAACCAATAAAATCACCCCAAACCCCCATCCCCCCCAAGGTGAAAGGAAAGGCGGATTTCCTTAATCTCGGGGTTGGGACAGTTTGGGGGTTTTCTTAGCGTTGGGGGGTTAAAGGTTTTAACCAAACCCTATCAATTACATTTGGATCTGCGGGGTCCCCCCCCCCCCCATAACTTTTTTAACACTTTGAATATTTGGACAAGTTTATCTGTCCCTGTGGGGAACAGCAGGGGGACCTAGGGGCAATACCCCGGAGACCTCCCCCACACCCTGCCCCCCCCCGGTCGGGGTAAAATAGAGGGGCCCGTCCCTCAGTGACAAAAACTTACTCTCCCTCTGCCAAAAGCTTTTGTTTCCCCAGCAGGTGGGGAAAGGGGCGGGATTTCTAACACTAAAATCAACTGGGAGAAAGTAGGGGGAAGGGGGGCACGGGGCCCCCCCCCCCCCCCACAGAGAAGCCCGGGGCCCCCCCCCCCCCAAAAATGGGACGGGCCCCCCCCCCGACAAGGGAAAGGGGCAGCGGGCCCCCCCCTACAGAAAGGGGGGCACGGGCACCCCCCCCCCACAAAAGGTGGCAGCGGGCCCCCCCCCCCGACAAGAAGGGGGGCCGGGGACCCCCCCCCCCCCACAGAGAAGGGGGGGGGGGCCCCCCCCCCCCCCAAGAAGGGGGGCGCCCCCCCCCCCCCCCGACAGAGATGGGGGCGGGGGCCCCCCCCCCCCCCGACAAGAAGGGGGCCGGGGCACCCCCCCCCCCCCCACAAAAGGGGGGCACCCCCCCCCCCCCCCACAGAGAGAGCCACCCCCCCCCCCCCCCACAGAGAAGGGGGGCGCGGGGGACCCCCCCCCCCCCGACAGAGAAGGGGGGCACGGCCCCCCCCCCCCCCCCCAAGAAGGGTGGCAGCCCCCCCCCCCCCCCCCCGACAAGAAGGGTCAGCGGGCACCCCCCCCCCCCCCAAGAAAGGGTGGCAGCGGGGACCCCCCCCCCCCCCCCAAGAAGGGGGGGCACCACCCCCCCCCCACAGAAAGGGGGGGAGCGGGGACCCCCCCGCAGAGAAGGGGGGCACGGGACCCCCCCCCCCAAGAAGGGGGGCCGGGGACCCCCCCCCCCACAAAATGGGAGCGGCACCCCCCCCCCCCCCCCACAGAAAGGGGGGCAGCGGGGCACCCCCCCCCCCCCCCCAAAAAGGGGGCACGGGGGACCCCCCCCCCCCCCCACAAGAAGGGGGCAGCGGGGGGGACCCCCCCCCCCCCCCCGAGAAGGGGGGCAGCGGGGCCCAACCCCCCCCCCCCCCACAGAAAGGGGTGGCAGCCCCCCCCCCCCCCCCACAAGAAGGGTGGCAGCGGGGCCCCCCCCCCCCCCCCAAAAAGGGGGGGCACGGGGACCCCCCCCCCCCCCCAGAAAGGTGGGAGGGGGGCCCCCCCCCCCCCCACAAAGGGAAGGGGGGCAGCGGGGGAACCCCCCCCCCCCACAAGAATGGGACGGGGACCCCCCCCCCCACAAGAAGGGTGGGACGGGCACCCCCCCCCGCCCCCAGAGAAGGGGGGGCAGCGGGGCACCCCCCCCCCCCCCCCCAGAGAAGGGTGGCAGCGGGGGGGCCCCCCCGACAAAAGGGGGGCACGGGCACCTCCCCCGACAGAGAAGGGGCAGCCACCCCCCCCAAAGAGAAGGGGGGCACCACCCCCCCGACAAGAAGGGTTGGCAGCGGGCACCCCCCCCCCCCCGACAGAGAAGGGTGGCAGCGGGCACCCCCCCCCGACAGAGAAGGTGGCAGCGGGCACCCCCCCGACAGAGAAGGGTGGCAGCGGGGGCCCCCCCCCGACAGAGAAGGGTGGCAGCGGGCACCCCCCCGACAGAGAAGGGTGGCAGCGGGGGCACCCCCCCGACAGAGAAGGGTGGCAGCGGGCACCCCCCCGACAGAGAAGGGTGGCAGCGGGCAGCCTCCACTGAAGCCTCAGAATGGGGTATCACTATGTGAAAGTCGTCAAACTGCAGTAGGGAATACCATCACTAACCTCTCCACAGCCTGTGCTGCCATCACAGCTGAGGCATAGAGCCTGTATCATGGCCCCCACATAGGGACCCCGCTGGACACCTCTCCAGAAGTCTCATCAGATAGGAGGCTGCAGACACCTCAGGACCCGCAGAACTTAAAAAAATCCATCATATACTAAAGAGACGCGAGCAGCACAATGAGGACCTCGCTGCGAGATCTTCTCCTCTGATGCCACAGACCCCATATTCAGCGGGAGATGGATAGAACATTGTTACCCTTTTGCTTGTCAGTGTCTGTTCTACCGAAATACCTTGTTTATTGTATCATAAGGTGATAAACAGTCAGATGTTACCATTTTACTACAGTAAAGTTATCACTTAAACATGCGTCGTGTATGAGGGAGTCGGAGGTTTGGGAAACTGAGGAGTCGGAGTCGGGGCTTTGGCTTGCCGACTCCACAGCCCTGGTTATCTAGACGAAGGTGCGGAAACGAGCGGATCACTGATCCCTTCTTATGGAAGAGTCCGTCTGAAAATGGCGCGGGACACAAGCGATGCCGCGCTGCATCGTCTGGAGC
This sequence comes from Phyllomedusa bahiana, assembly GCA_025379985.1. NCBI lineage: Eukaryota > Metazoa > Chordata > Amphibia > Anura > Hylidae > Phyllomedusa > Phyllomedusa bahiana. The sequence goes on along the minus strand of JAODAL010004947.1, from coordinate 21,452 downwards.
AGCCGCCTATGAGATCGCCGAGACCAGGAGAGGTTATTCCACATGAAGCAAAACTGCTGCGTCTTGTGGCACAGGTGTCCAGGAGCTCCGAACGAGTCATCAGGAGAACGGAGCCCGATGCAGTTACGGGAGATTGTGAAGGAAAACATCCAAAGTGAAATTGCTGCTCCCCCCCCCAAATATGTTCGGGAACCTGGCGCACCACGACGTGTCGGACTTATGGCCCCACAGGCAACGCCATCGACTACACAGACGGCAAGGGATGGATGAGTGCTATATCCCAACAGAAGCGGTGTCGGAAGATTTTGGACCTTTTTCCAGGAAATCTACATGTACAACTTTGCCCACTATACCCTGTTTCCACGAAACTAAGACACCCCCAAAAGTAAGACATAGCAGATATTTTGTTGACTTCCCTAATATAAGGCACCCCCCCGAAAATAAGACATAGCAGAAATCATTAGAGGGTTGAAGGACCTGTGCAGGGAGGTCATGTGACTGATATCACCACAGGTCCCGAACATCCCAGGACAGGAGACATTGTACAAGTGAGGGATGGAGTGGAGAACAGAGCAATGATACTGACACACACACACACACACACCGAACAGGAGGGCTGATGGGGCATGCTGGAACGGCTAGTTCTACAACTCCCAGCATGTCACATTTGCCAGCCTTTGAGATAAGTCACTGCAGCTGCAATAAAGTGTCCTTTGCATGCAGATATCCTATGGTGTGTGTCTCTAAACTTTAAGACTATATATATATATATATATATATATATTATATATATATATATTTATATATATTACCAATATTATAAAATATCACATATATACACACACATCGCTATACTAAGTGTGTGTATATATATATATATATATATATAATATATATATAAAAACAACACGCTAACTAGTGTGTTATATATATATATATATATATTATATATGATATATATAAAATATATATAATATACCACACTAAAAACATATATACACATATATACACACACGCTATACTAGTACACTAGCATGCTATACTAGTGTGTGTGTGTATATATATACACACACACGCTATACTAGTACACTAGCATGCTATACTAGTGTTTGTTTTTATATATATTATACACACATATACACACACACGCTATACTAGTACACTATATGCATATATTGTGTGTGTTTGTATATATATATATATATATATATATATATATATATATATATACATACACACCCAACACACAGACACACACACACACAAACACATACAACACACCATACCACAACACATACACACACACTAGTATAGCATGCTATAATTTATTCATGGAAAAATAAGACACCCCCTGAAAATAAGACGTAGCACATATTTAGGAGCAAAAATTAATATAAGACGCTGTCTTATTTTCGGGGAAACAGGGTAGTAAAACCCTCAGGGTCTGTTCACACGTGCAAGTAAAAACTTGCGGTGTGGATTCCACCAATGGCGATGAACGTGATCCTGCATGCATAAAAGTATGATGAAATTTCACATAAAAAGTACCATCGTCAGTAGTCACATCCACTACGGATGGATGGGATCTCTAGTGCATCACAAAATCCAACAAGATCAGGAGTTCTAGGCGGATTCCATGCAGATTCTGCCTAGAAATCCTTGTTTAAAGGGAACCGGTCACATAGGTTGTGCCCCCCTTGCTGAGGACAGTACATAGCTAGTGTCAGACCTGCTGTTTCCAGCGCTGTGTCCCTTATTCTGTAAGATGCAGCAGCTTTAGAGTGTTTAAAGCTCAAATCTGCAATTTTCAGCCCGAAGAGAGTCATAAAAAAAAAATATAATAATAAAAAAGTAATTTTTTCCAAACCCCGCCCACCTGAGGCTAGCCCCGCCCACCTCAACTGATAAACCTATTACTTTGAATAGGTAGAAACGTGAATAACTGCCAGGTAGGCGGGCCTTTGGTGGGCGGGGCTAACACCTGCCCATGAATAAGATTTGAGGGGTAAATGCTCTAAGGCTCTGTTCACACGGGGTAATTTCGGCGCGCATTTCACGGAGTATTTGCGCTCCAACACGTGCGAGATTCGGCGAAATTACGGTAATCCACAGTTCTCAGAGAACTATGGATTATGCCTCCTCTCTCCGCTCGCACAATACGATATTATAGTAATTGCGGGAAGATAAGTGACATGTCAATATACGCGGCGCGAGTAATGAACGTCTATAGGGCCCGCGGAAGTACGCGCGTATTAGCACAGCTCCTGAAACACACGATTTACTGCGGAGCATACTGTGCGCGCCGCAGTACATCGTGTGAACATACCCTAAAACTTCAGCATCTTACAGAATAAGGGACACAGCGTTGGAAACAGCAAGTCTGACACTGGCTTGTGCTTCCCTCAGCCAGGGGGGCATAATCTATGTGACAGGTTCTCTTTAAAACAGAAAGAAAACGATTCCTATCAACCTCTATAGAAAACTTGAACATGCCCATTTTTCAGTTATATTCTACGTGGGAAAAAAACGCGTGGGAACTACTGAAGTCCTCATGCAATATGCACCCAAAACATTTGTACAGGTATTGCCTGTGGATTTTAACGCAGATCCAGGTCCAAAACCAGTATACATGGGTCGCACTCTGACTGCAATCCACCTGTAAAACCAAATCGCCTCTAAATCCACATGCAACTAGCACGTACTTAAATAGAAAACTGCTTGTTGGAAACGCGTTGGCCAACCCAGATTTCAATGGCAGAATCTGTGTGGATTCCACGCTTAAATTGTCTCTTACAAGCAGGGCTGTGGAGACGGCAAGCCAAAGCCCCGACTCCTCAATTTCCCAAACCTCCGACTCCTGACTCCCTCATACACGGCGCATGTTTAAGTGATAACTTTCCTGTAGTAAAATGGTAACATCAGGCTGTTTATCACCTTATGATACAATAATCAAGCTATTTAGGTAGAACAGACACTGACAAGCAAAAGGGTAACAATGTTTTGATCTTTTGAACACGTGTAGAGTTGAAGAAAAAGCGTATTTGACCAAGTCATCGCACAACATTGAATGTGTGAAGAACCTGGGATCAGATTTTGGTCAAGATGTGCTTGAATCTGATCCAGAGCCCAGAAGGATTCAGGCAGTGCTGAAAGCCAAAAGGTGGATTTCCCAAATACTAACAAAATAATAAATATTAACATTTTAATTTTTAGGAGCAAAAAACAGTAACAATGCAGTTACAGGAAAGAATCTGCAGAACTAAGCAGATGCTAAATACTTGCAAGTCAAATTTATGTATAAGATGTACGATGACTGTATATAAAATTACAGTAGCCTCATGTACAAAGCTGTAGTGGAGGGTGAGATATGGAGCCTGAAAGTCACAAGTTCAAAACATTGTTACCATTTTGCTTGTCAGTGTAAAATATATTTATTGGATATGACTTTAGGACACAAAAAAATTGTAAATATGAAAAATACTGCAGGAACAGTTGTGGAGTCTCTGAATTTGTTCTGAGAAATAGTATCGCCTCCATCAGATCCTGCATACATGACCTCACATCTGATCTCATTATTTCCAGGCTAGAGAACGGCCTCTCTACACTAACTTGGGGGCAAAGCGGCGACCACAGGGGCAACATCTCTAACAATGTCAGGGTATAAAGGAATTGCCTCAGTCACAGTCAGTTTTGATGAATGGTTGAACTCTTCTACTACTTTGAAAGCAGGTGAAACATTTTGCTGAAATCTGTTTGCCCTGGGAGCGGAATCTTTTCCCCTGGGACAGCGCTTTACCTACTCCATCTCATCAATTACACTCCTCATGTGATGAGGCTGAAGATATGGGAGCAGTAGCACTGGCCGGACCCAATTCCTCTTGTTCTTTGCATCAAACTAACTGGACCAACTTATTATATATTTTGGGAGTTGGAGTCGGTCCATTTTATGGCGTCTCCGACGCCTGCAAAATAGTCACAGACTCCGACTCCACAGCCCTGCTTACAAGCAGTTCTTGTTGAGGTTCCGAGTCAAAATCCACCTGCAATACACACCCACATCTTTGCACGAGTTCTGCATGAGGAATTAAGGCTTTCCACTGAATTTAATCAAAAAAATTGACATGCCAGTTCCACGGGGAGACCCACTCAAGAACGTACACATTTTTTCTGTCCTTGTTGAGGATCTAAAATCCCCCGCGTTAAAAATTCATGGCATTTGAACGACGCGGTTTTTACTGTTCGAAAGGAAGAGTTTTCTTTCAGTTTTAAATGAGGATTTCAAGGCAGAAGTGCGTCGAAAATCCTAGTCGAAAATCGCGTGAACGCAACCCGAGAGTAGGATCACACTGCTGTTCTGATAACGGTGCAGATTCCGGGCTGAATCCGCATCCAGATCTGACCACAATCCTTATTACATTGTCCCTCATGGAAAATCCGCGTCACAGGGCAAATAACCCAGATTGTCAGAACCAAGGCGGGTCCACGCGGCGGATCCTGAGCGTTGAAATTATCAGTGTGGAATCCACAGCTAAAGTTCACGTGGATTTTCCATTGGAAACAAAAGTGATGTGGACTTCGGTTAGATTTGGATGCCGATGTTGATGTTGATCTGGATTCAGAAATTTGTGCCAAATCCACGTCCAAAGCCTGCGCTCTCACGTGGATTATAGGTGTGGACGGATGTGAATTCAGAGTTGAAAATCAGCCCTAAACGTAGGATCACTCCAGACGGATTTTTCAGCATTGAATCGGCACGGCGCCCACACCTAAAATCCACGTGAGGAAGCGCAGGTTTTGGACATGGACCAATTTTAGAAGAACGTTTTCAGCTTCCACAGAGGTAAGCTCACAGGGCTGATCGGTGGCGAATCATCGTGGAGCCCACACTTAAGGCCGGGCTCCTTCGGGGTATTCTTGCATAATCTTTGATTTGCAAAATTCCCATTTTTTGAGTAAACTTCGTTTTCGGACGTGGATTTGACGCAGATTTTCAACCTCCATTTATTATGTGAGGACTCAATGCTGAATCCTCCTCCGGAATAGGCTTTTTTTCTTCTCTTTTTTCTCCCTACAGCGCTGAAAATAAATCCATGTAATGGAAAATCAGTGTTGTGTGTACCGAGATACGGATTTTCTGTTGCAAAGCTTGTGAGACCCGATTGTTCACATGGCAGATTTGGATGCTGAATCGGTATCCAAATCTTAATGCAGAGCTTTACATGGCAACTTGGTGTCAAATTTCCGTCCAGAATACGGTGCAGATTTTAAAATCAGCCGCATGAACCAATCCACATTACATTCCCTGTTAAAACCCTTTAAGGGCTTGTTCACACAGCGTTTTTGGTCGTGGTTTTGGGAGCATTTTCTTGACCAAAACCACAACAAAACCACGCCGGAGACACGCTTGTTCAGACGAGGTTTTTGACGAGGTTTTGATCAGGTTTTCGACGAGGTTTTCACCCGTACAAATGAATAGCCAGGACAAAAGCCACGCCAAAACCGCCTTTAAAAATTTACATACACTTCTTTTTTATTGCTTCCCAAAAAACGCCTAAAAACCCGTTTTGTGTGAAACACAACGGGTTTTACCATAGGAATCAATTAAATGAAATGGGGGCATTTTGGATGAGGGAAAAACTCGAAAAACCCCGTCCAAAATGTGTGAAATTTTCCCCTGGAGGGCACGCCTGCGTCCCCTTAAAGGGGGCGTAATCAATGTGGGCCCCTTGGAGATGATGCCCACGTACCAAAGGGCCCCCCTTGAAGACCATGCCCAGGTAATCAATGTGGCCCCCTTTAAGGGGCATGCCCCGTAATCAAAGGGCCCCCCTTGAAGACGCATGAAAACGTAATAACCGCGCTTGAAGAGCATGCCACGACAATTCCCTTTAGGCATGCCTTCCAAATGTGCCTTGAAAAACCACGTTAGTGTGTTGAAACTACAATCGAGTTTTTACATAAGTAATCAATTAATGGAACTGGGGTACAATTTTGGTGAGGGAAACGCTCCAAGAATCATCCCCCTAAGACGATCGCCACGTAAATCCTTCCCCCTTGAAGACGCATGCCTTCGTCCCCTTAGACGCACACGTAATCAATGTGGCCCCCTTGGAGACGCATGCCCACGTAATCAATGTGGCCCCCTTGGATACGCATGCCCACGTACCAATGTGGCCCCCTTTGAGACGCATGCCCACGTACCAATGTGGCCCCCTTGGAGACGCATGCCCACGTACCAATGTGGCCCCCTTGGAGACGCATGCCCACGTACCAATGTGGCCCCTTGGAGACGTATGTTCATGAACCCGTGCAGACCCTTGAAGACATACGCCCACATACCCATTTGGCCCTTTTAAAGGGGTGTTATCGTTTGAGCTGCTCGGGCTGTTCAGCTAATTTTCTCAGATTGAGTTTGAAATCCAGGGGCGCGTCTCCCCTCCCAGCAGGCGCGTCTCCCCTCCCAGCAGGCGCGTCTCCCTCCCAGAGCGCTCTCCCTCCCAGCAGGCGCGTTTCCCTCCAGCAGGCGCGTCTCCCTCCTGAAGAACTGTGACATCAGCATTTTGTTTGAAGCAGGGGATGCAGAGGTTGTCTGGATATAACAGCTCGTTGCTCTGCATGCTTATGTCTGCAGCCTTGAGGCTCCAAACTCCAGCAAGCACTTGTCATATGTCTTAGCTGCTGGCTTTCAGTTGTGTGTAAACTGTTACTTCTAGTGGTGTTCATCCAAATTGTGCTGACAACAGGCAGAGACCTTTACTCAACTACAAGGACAAATGTCAGCTTCAAGTAAAGACCTCTGCTTGCTGTCAGTGACATGTGAGTGAAAACAATGGTGGTAGTAGCAATCAGCTTTGAGAGAAGGCCCTGCTCAGCTTGTAACTAAATTGGGCTGGTGGTGCAGTGGTAGACTATTGCTTTTACAACAAAGGGGTTTGGAGTTCTAGTCCCTCACAGGGTATATTTTTTTTCCCCCCTAAATTCTACACATATGTACAGAGACCTAATGTATATATGTCAATCTCTATAATGATATATATACACATACATAGCTCCCCTATATCATGTCTCATCCCGAGTATATGCATTGTATCATGTATGTTGGAAGTGCTTGGTGTGACTGCAAGGATAGGACACTATATAGGGGAGCTTTGTGTGTGTATATGAATAAAATTTTAGATGTCTACAAATATATTTTAATATCTTTACATGTGTACAAAAAAAAAAAAAAAAAAAACACTACTGATGGGAATTGAACTCCCAACCTCTGTCTTGCAGGGCTAATCACCTAAGCACTGTACTATATAAGCAGCTCATACAGATGCAGTGTTGAATCCTTATGTTATACACTACAGGTGATGATGTCATAAGGAGGCGCGGCTTGCATTCGATCTGAGGAACAGAACGCCTTCTTTTCCAAGTAGCAGCTTAAGGACTGGATCTGTGAGGAGGAGAAACAACCTCTTGGCAAAAGCCCCTTAAACAGCCAGTCACTGCCCAGAACATTGACCCTGAAGCTGGGAGATGTACATAGAGCCAGCAGACTCTGGTTTCACTATCGATTTTAACAGCTCAGAGGGGAGTAAACACAGAATGTGCAGGCAGCCAATCACAGTGCACGGGGCGTGGCCGGGGCGTTTCCTGTCTAGGGGCGTATCCCAACAGGCTGAATGAAATGTCAGCCAGCCAATCACAGTGCAGGGGGCGTGTCTAGGGTGTGAGAATCGACCAGGGGGCATTCTGACCACCAGCAGCAGAAATAGAAGACAGATTTACAGAGAAGCTCATATCTGCTAAACCAAGTGACTGAGGTAATGCAACCCAATTACAAAAGTGCTGATTTTTACTGTCCCCATAATCTGAGACATGATCTTTGTAACGATAAAACCCCTTTAAAAGACTTTTTGCTCAATGTACCCTGCCCCCGCCCATGAACTTTGGGAAAAAAGAAAAGAGGGCTCTGCCCGGGGGTCAGGAGTTAACGGGGCCTAGGTTTAATTGGCTCAAAAAAAAAAAAAAAAAAAGTGTTGTTTGAAGTGGTCTTGAGCCGTAACAAAGGCGTCCTAATTGCAGGTGGTCAGGCCCGGGGGTTTTATTTTCTTGGTGCTTAATCTGCCGGCTTTTTAATCAGCCGGATCCATCGAGTCCTGCGGGCCCTCGCCCCCCCCCCCCCCTGACCTGCCTTTCGTCTTTCAAGTCTAAGACACTCTCCTAATCTCCAGTTTCCTCTTGTGCTGCGGCTCTTTTCAGAGATTTTCATTTGTGACCTTTGCAGCAGAAGACACTTGACAATAGAGCTTCCCCTTAACGGACCGGGACACAAAAAAGACCCATTAAGACTAAAAAAAAAAAAAAAAAAAAACCCCCCGAAATGTGAGCGAGTGTCGGCCGGGAACATCCAGCGCCCCCGAGCTGAGCCTGCGCAGGTGAAGGAAGGGGAGAGAAGTGGAGTTCATGGCAGGGACACGCTAATAAAATCAAGAGACGAGGGGGAGATGAGCCGACGGAGCAGAAATCATCAATGTGATCGCTCTATATCCCGAGGACCATGGTGGGGCACCTCCTAAAATCTCCATGGTTCAGTCAGAGCGTGCATGGGGTACTCCCATAATGTTAGGGGGGAGTTATGGATTTCCCCGGCAAACACATTCAGCACAATGTATCAGGTCCATAATATCCAAAACCTGCCCCCCAACAGGTGATCCGAGAACCTGCAGGACCATATGCTCCATTGACCGGGCTACGAAGCGGAGATCTATGGCAGGCATCCTCAAACTGCGGCCATCCAGCTGTTGGGAAACGACAGCTGCCATCATGACCCCTGTTATAGATTTATATAAATGCATGATGGGAGTTGTTTCCAAACAGCTGGAGGGCCGCAGTTTGAGGATGCACGATTTATGCTGCTGTTCACTGCAGAACATGAAGGGAATGAATTGCACCAACAAGATTTCAGCTCTGGAGGGCTTAAAGGGGTTGTCTCACCTCGGTGTTTCACAACAGCTTTCATTCATGCATCCTGTCTCTTCCTGGTCAGGCTGTGGGCGATTAGCATGTCAGCTCTGTATTCAAAGGTCTGCCAACTACTCTGACATGAGAGCAGGAGATGTTTATCTAAAGTCCAGAGAAGATTCAGAACTAAAGTAAACAAAAAAGTTATTGGTCTTCTTTGTTTGTTAGATCAGATAACACTCAAGCTCTGTGTGCTGACCTGTGTGATGACATCATCCCTGATATCGGAGACAAACAGCAGGTCGGTCACCTAGAGATACCCGAGTGCACTCAGAGCTGAGAAAATCACTCATGTCTTCAACAGAACAATGTATTTGGAAAAAGTCTTCATTCTGAAAGCAAATCTATGTAGTGAGACAACCCCTTTAAAAGCGGTCATCTAACAAGTCTGACCTGCTGCTCCCCACCCTGAGGGCCGCAGGATGGCCCATATCTCAGGGAGGTAGTCAAGTATCATGGCCGCCGAGAACAACTCCATACTTCAGAAGACGGGCATGAAAGACACCAGAGCTGAAGAGCAACAGGAGCCTAATATCCTATGTCCGAATAATTCGAAGGGACCAGCGTGCCACGGCTCTGGGCATGGTAATGGAGGCTAGTGCAAAATAAATGGCACCCACAGCAGCCATACAATAAGACAGGACACACATCCAGAGCCATACCCGAGACGGCCGATCCCATCTGACAGCCGTCCCCGCTCTGCATCTATCTACATCTCACCGCTTGCTCTCTAAATGGTCAGAGCCCGATCGCGTGAGCGACATGAAGGCTGAACGCCAGGGGTCAGCGGCAAGACGTCCCGACCACTAAGAACTCCATCACCAACCTCCAGCGACGGCAAAGACGACGGACGCTGCCCCTCAACCTGCCAGTGCAGAGCCCCCGCCGCGCCCCCCCAACCTGCCAGTGCAAAGCCCCCCCGCCCCCCCCAACCTGCCAGTGCAAAGCCCCCGCCCGCCCCCAACCTGCCAGTGCAAAGCCCCCCCGCCCCCCCCACCTGCCAGTGCAAAGCCCCCGCCACCCCCAGCTACCAGTGCAATCCACTCTACCCCAGCTACACGTGCAAATCCACTGCCACCTTCATGCAAATCCGCGCTACCCCCCCAGCTACCAGTGCAAATCCGCCGCTACCCCCCAGCTACCAGTGCAAATCCACCGCCACATTCCAGTGCAAATCCACCTCTACCCCCCAGCTTCCAGTGCAAATCCACCGCCACCTTCCAGTGCAAATCCACCGCCAGCCCCCCCAGCTACCAGTGCAAATCCACCTCTACCCCCCAGCTACCAGTGCAAATCCACCGCCACCTTCCAGTGCAAATCCCCCGCCACCTTCCAGGGCAAATCCACCGCCACCTTCCAGTGCAAATCCACCGCACCTTCAGTGCAAATCCACCGCCACCTTCCAGTGCAAATCCACCGCCACCTTCCAGTGCAAATCCACCGCCACCTTCCAGTGCAAATCCACCGCCACCTTCCAGTGCAAATCCACCGCCACATTCCAGTGCAAATCCACCGCCACATTCCAGTGCAAATCCACCGCCACATTCCAGTGCAAATCCACCGCCACATTCCAGTGCAAATCCACCTCTACCCCCCAGCTACCAGTGCAAATCCACCTCTACCCCCCAGCTACCAGTGCAAATCCACCTCTACCCCCCAGCTACCAGTGCAAATCCACCTCTACCCCCCAGCTACCAGTGCAAATCCACCTCTACCCCTTCCAGTGCAAATCCACCTCTACCCCCCAGCTACCAGTGCAAATCAACCGCCACCATCCAGTGCAAAGCCCCCGCTGCCCTCCACGTACCAGTGCAAAGCCCCCGCCGTAGCCCAGCTACCAGTGCAAGTCCACTGCTACCCCCCCAGCTACCAGTGCAAATCCGCTGCCCCCTTACAGTGCAAATTCAGTGGTGAGGATTTTTTTCAAAGCCGTTTTCCAGTGGTTTTTTTTTTTACATTTCTGTAACACCCATACACATTTTTTTGCCTGGCCGGTTTTTGGGGCACGGATCTGCATCGAGAACACGCCACACTATGTCTCAGGCAGTTTGGAGGCGGTTATGAAGCTCTCCATTGTTTCCTATGGGCTTTTTACTCGCCAGAAACACCTCAAGAATTGGAAAGTGTCACTCATTTTTCAGCGTCGTATGACAGAGGAGGCGGCTTTTACATAGGATTCAATGGAAACGAACTGGAGGCGTTTTATAGTCGTTTGTTATTTTTTTTTACACTGTTTTAGGGGCAGAATCTGCACCGAAACCATCTCGAAAACGGCATCAAAATCAGCCCTTACGGTCGTGTGCAAGCACCACATCTGTAAGACCCTAAGAGCGAGCTCCCGAAACACACGATGTACTGCGGCACGTACTATGTGCGCACAGTATATCGTGTGAACATACCCTAACCCTGCAGTCACTGGTATCCTGAGAAGCCCCCCTACCACACAGCACCCTACACGCCCCATAGGTCCACACAGACCCGCTCCGGACGACACCCGGACTTGTGATATGTAACACGGCTCCTCTACTGCTCCCCGGGCAAAGGGGAAAGAGGGAAAACAAAAAGCCTTTGCGAGCGGCGGTGAAATTCCACATCGTGCACCGTAAAATAGTTCCCGTCCTGAGGACTTCAAAGGGCGAATCAGAAACTTTAAGGAACTTCTCCAGAGAAAACTTGTGACCGGCTTCTCATAAGTGACCGCGGGGGGAGGGGGGCCGGCTCTGGTGTACAGTGGAAGGACCTGCATGACTACACACCAGGACCGTGGTTAATATGTGGTCAGTGCAGCCATCCAGAGCTACAGTGACCCCAGCACCTCCTCTCCCATCTATCACGTGGGCCGTTTCCCAGCTCTCCCAGTCTCCTGAACGGCAGCCCTACCCCGTAATGTGGCAACGGCAGACACGTGTATCCTGCAGCATGCACATGGAAGTGTAGCAGGGTGACACGCTGCTAGGGTAACCAGCAAGAGGGGAGTAAGGGCGTGTGCACATATCGTTTTGGATCAGAAAATCGCATCCAAAAACGCTGCGGCAATCGGATCCAAAACGCATCCAACACCTGTGTGTTTGGCTGCAGCAGGATCGCCCCCTATAGTTTTAAATAGGGCTCCTGCTGTGTCAAACGGATCAAGAACGGACGTCAATTCTTCGAACGGATCCAAAAGACGCATCAGTTCACACGGCGTCATTGCTGCGCGCATTTCGCCCCGTATTTGCACTTTAATATGGGTGAAATGATCACCGCAATTATGGTAATTCGTAGCTCTTATAGATTGTAAAATCCCAGCAAAAATCAGTAGTAACAAAAAAGCATCACAGCCTCCACACTGAGGCATTTTGGTTAAGAAGGTTCTAACCGAAATGCGTCAGTGTGGATGCTATGATATTTCCCTGACCGAGGGGACATATCTAAAACCTGCCTCACCGGGGGGGGGGACATATCTATACCTGCCTCACCGGGGGGGACATATCTATACCTGCCTCACCGGGGGGGGACATATCTATACCTGCCTCACCGAGGGGACATATCTATACCTGCCTCACCGAGGGGACATATCTATACCTGCCTCACCGAGGGGACATATCTATACCTGCCTCACCGAGGGGAAATTATCATACCTGCCTCACCGAGGGGACTTTATCTATACCTGCCTAAACGGGGCCACTTATCTATACCCCCCTACCGGGGGGGGGGGGGGGGGGGGGGGGGGGAGAGACACATATCTATACCTGCCTACCGGGGGGGACATTCTATCCCCTCCCTCACCGGGGGGGAATCTTTCCCTGCCTCCGGGGGGGGACATTCTATACCTGCCTCAGGGGGGGGGACATCTCTTCCTGCCTCCCGGGGGGGAATTCTATCCCTGCCTCCCCGGGGGGGACTTTCCCTATCCCGCCTCAGGGGGGGGGGACATTCTTCCTCCCTACCGAGGGGACATTCTATACCTGCCTCCCGAGGGGACTCTTTATACCTGCCACCGAGGGGGGGGGGGGAATTTTATCCTGCCTACGAGGGGGGGACATATTATACCCCCTACGAGGGGGAATATCATACCTGCCTCCCCGGGGGGACATATTTACCTGCCTACCGGGGGGCATATCTATACCTGCCTCCCCCGAGGGGACAAAACTATACCTGCCTCACCGAGGGGCATATCTAACTGCCTCCGGGGGACATATCTATCCTGCCTCCCGGGGGGGGGGACATCTTACTGCCTCCCGGGGGGCCACATTCTATCCCTGCCTCCCGGGGGGGGTTATTATCCCCTCCCTCCCCGGGGGGGGACATTCTATACCTGCCTCAGGGGGGGGGGACATATCTATCCCTGCCCACGGGGGGGGGAAATATCTAACCTGCCTCCCCCGGGGGGGGAATATCATCCTGCCTCACCGGGGGGGGGCATTTTTATACCTGCCCTCCCGAGGGGCATATTATACCTGTCCCCGGGGGGGGGGACTATCTATCCCGCCTCCCCGGGGGGGGACATATCTATCCCGCCTCCCCGGGGGGGGGGAATATTAACCTGCCTCCCCGGGGGGGGGGGGGGAATATCTATCCTGCCTCACCGGGGGGGGGGAATTTATACCTGCCTCACGGGGGGGGAATATTATACTGCCTCAGGGGGGGGGACATATCTATCCTCCCAGGGGGGGGGGGGAAATATCTATACCTGCCTCCCCGGGGGGGGACATATTATATGCCCACCGGGGGGACATATTATACCTGCTCCCCGGGGGGGGGGAGAATATCTTACCTGCCTCACCGGGGGGGGGGAATATCTTACCTGCCTCCCGGGGGGGGGGGGGAAATCTATCCCTGCCTCCCCGGGGGGGGGGGGGCATATCTATAGCCTCAGGGGGGGGGGGGGGACTATCTATACCTGCCTCCCCGGGGGAGGGAATATCAAACCTCCCTCAGGGGGGGGACTTTATCTTACTGCCTCACCGGGGGGGGACATATCTATACCTGCCTCACCGGGGGGGGACATATCTATACCTGCCTCACCGGGGGGGGGACATATCTATACCTGCCTCACCGGGGGGGGACCAATCGATACCTGCCTAACCGGGGGGGGACATATTATACCTGCCTAACGGGGGGGGGGGGGGGGCATATCTATACCTCCCTCACTTTCTCATGCGGCCCCAGGGGAAATTAATTCCCCATCCCTGACAAAGACTATGCCAAAGCTCAAATCGGGATTCCCCAAAAGTTTAAAAAATATTCATCCTTTATTGATATCTTCATTGTAAAATCCCAGCAAAAATTAGCACTAGCCAAAAAGTATCATAGCCTCCGCACTGACGCGTTTCAGTTAAGAACCTTATTCAAGAATAAGGTTCCTAGGAAGGGCTTGAACAACGTTCTTAACCGAAACGCGTCAGCGTGGACGCTATGATGCCTTTTGGCTACTGCTTATTTTTGCTGGGATTTTAAAATGAAGATATAAATAAAAGGATGAATATTTTTTTTTTTTTTTTTACTTTTGGAAATCCCGATTTGAACTTTGTGCACAGTCTTGGTGGCTTATCTGATGGCTGTGGATATATAGGAGCTGCTCTCTCCCTATCAAGTACTACTACGCACTGGGTGAGCTGGTTGAGACTTGGGCTATGTTCACACGGCTTATTCACGGCGTAATTGCGGGACGGATTTTGCCTGCAATTACGCCGTTTGCCGGGAGGTGGGGGGCGCCAGCCCACCGGCCCCATAGACATTCATTATCCCACTGTGATAATTGACATGTCACTTTCTCCCCGCATTGTGCGAGCAGGGAGAGGAGACGTAATCCATAGTGCTCTATGAGTTCTGTAGACTACCGTAATGACTGGGACGGATTTCAGCCGTGCAGTACGGTGCGAAATACAGAACGAAATCCGTCCCAAAATAAGCCGTCTGATCTTTGCCGTAGGGTATGTTCACACGGCATTTTTGGATCTGTGTTGGATCCAAAAAACACAGCGGCGATCGGATCCAACACGCAGCTGCATGTTCGGATGCAGCAGGAACGTACCCTATTGTCAACTCTTGGAATGGATCCGAAAGACGCAGCGAGACGCGCGTGGGTGATCACTCGTGTGAACGCCGATGCGTGTTTCATATTAAAAGCAATGTAAATTACATTGCTATTTGTTAGATACATGTTTAGTGTCCAACAGACGGATCCAAACACACAGCTAAAAGCGTATGGTCACAACACGCCGTGTGAACATACCCTTACTGGCTCCATTTTTCTTTATATTGACCGTCTGCGTCCGTTTAGGGTCCGAAACACTGATCCAAACAGGCACCTAAAAACGGATCCAAACACGCCGCCGTGTGAACATCCCCAAGAAGAAAAAAAATAATCCATCAGGAGGGAAAGCTGCAGCCGAGCCGGACCCTGCAGCAGTGACCTGTCCGCCTTGTGCCCCAGACGGCAGGACATGCCCCCAGATTTGGGAGCCTCTTCCCCCTCCCCCCTCCACGACAGGGAAGGAAACCCCCTACATTTGTTGACAGCCGGCGAGAGGCTCAGGAAGTCACATGCTCCGAGCAGATGACAACTTTTAAACGGCTTTGTGATCACGTTGCCGGATCCAACGTCAAACACCACAGCGAGCCCTGATGGAAAGTGAACCCTGTTCCTTCACGAATCACTGAGACTCAAGCATGTCCTCAGCTAACCGTGAAGAAAGCACTCGTCTTATCTCTACAGTCCTTAAAATGCCCCCACCCTGGGCCCGATCCTGGAACACTAACCCTCCCCGCTGCATAAAAGGAGATTAGCTTTAAACGTGCAAGCAAAGGTGTATAAGAAATATCTCACCACATCCCTTTCTATTCCGATTCTGCTTCACTTCCAAGATACAGCAGGTTATCTAGCCTGCACGTTTACAGGTTTTCTAGGTTACCTGCCCCCTCTGTTCTCTACATACCCCGTACTGCTAAGACACAGCTGCTGAAGCACAGAGGTGGTCGGAAACCCTCTGTAAACAAGTAGGAGTGATAACCTGCTGCATCTTAGAAGTGAAGAGAAATGTATTTGGTAATAGTCTTTATAGGCAAAAGGTAAACATTCGCACCAAATACATTCCTGTTCTGATTTTGCTTTATTTCAAAGATACAGCAGGTTGTCTCTCCTGGTTCCTCAAAGATAGTTTCCAAGATTACTGACCACCTCTTATAGCTTAGCTAGAGAGCAGAGGTCGCTAGTAACCTTGATTTCAAAAGATACAGCAGGTTCTCTCTCCTGCTTTAAATTGTTTTATAAAAACTCCCAGCCCTCCTCCTGTTAAGCCAGGGGTGTCAAACTGCGGCCCTCCAGCTGCTGGGAAACTACAACTTCCATCATGCCCACTGTTATAGATTATATAAATGCATGATGGGAGTTGTAGTTTCCCAACAGCTGGAGGGCCGCAGTTTGACACCAGTGTGCTAAGCCATAGCTGCTGAACACAGAGGTGACAGTAACCTAGCAGGAGAGAGAACCTGCGGTACCTTTGAAATTAAGGTCACTAGCACCTTCTGTTGTCTAGCCACCCACCCCCTCCTGCTAAACCATAAGCTGGTAGAACACAGAGGTGGTCCGTAATCTAGGAAACCATCTATGAAGAAGCAGGAGAGACAACCTGCTGTATCTTTGACATGAAGCAAAATCAGAACAGAAATGTCTTACTTTTGCTTAAAGCAAATTAATGAGATTGAAACACCCCTTTAAAAAACCAACAGGCCAAATAGATGCAGATGTGAACCAGAGAATGGGTTGTGGGGAGAACCTTGGTAGCAGGGTGTATATTGTGCCCATGGTTTCTTAAAGGGGTTTTCCCATCTAACGGATTCACATTCTTACCAAATACATTTCAGTTTCCATTTTGCTTCAGTTCCAAGTTGCAGCAGGTTATCTATCCTGCATGTTTTACAGAGGGTTTCCAAGGTTACCGACCACCTCAATGCTCTAGCAGCTATGTCTTATTAGCAAGAGGGGGTTTGGCGGCTAGAGCTCGGAGGTGGTTGGGAACTTTCTGGTAACAAGTGGAGTAGATAACCTGCTGTATCTTTGAAATGAAACCGTTGTGCAACATAAATGTGTTCAGCAAGAACGTTTATAGTGAATCAATGAGACAGAAGTGCTCCTTAAAGACCTAATGGGCCAAATATACACACACTGCTAACAAGATTAGCACCTGGGTCCCATCTGCATTGGAGCCTCCGTTACACATCCCTCCAAAAATATAATCGTCCGTGAAAACAGCAGACTCCGCGACAAACACCGGATGGATTCATATAGTCCTGGAGGTCGACCTGGTGCCTAGAGGCTCTGCCGCACAGGTGGGACCAGATCTGCTTCATATGGAAAATAGGGTGATAACTTTATTCTATGGCAATGCCATAGATATTACAGGATTTATTATAGATCGACCTATGACATTTTTATTGCTCTGTTATCAGGTCTGTTTTGGGCTTGCTTTTTTGAGGAAAAAGTTTTTTTTGGCACCTTTTTGGGGGCAGTGGACTTTTTGATTGCTTTCTATTATGCTATACCAATTATGGGTAGTTTTATTTTTTTCCCCATACATAGGGATTCGGGAAGGAGAAAAAAAAAAAAGAATTTTTTTTATTCCATTAGGGAATTTTTGTTCTTTATTTAGTTCTTTTTTTAATTTTTGTTATAGGAAATTAAACTATGCAATCACTTGATTGTTCATATAATACACCGCCATATAGAAGTAATGTGTGTTTTCTCCCCCCTTGTGGATAATACCAGTGCGAGTTCACACGGCTGATTTGGACGCTGAATTTTTAGCGTCAAAACCTTATGAAAAGCATCTCAATGCAGCAACTTTCAGACAAGGTTTTTTAATAACCAGGACAAAAATCACAAAGAAAACCGCGCCAGAAAAACCACAGCTAAAAGCGCGGCAAAAAAAAACCACATCTAAAAGCGCGCCGAGGCTTTTAAAGGGTCCATTGTTTCCCTATTGGTTTTTTCGCTTTGAAGCACTAAGAATTGACAGGACATTTCTTTTTTAGAGCCAAAGGAGCTCGGAAAAGGCATGACAACTTTGTTGTGTGTGAACTACATAGGAATCAATGGAAATGAACGGGGGGCGTATTTGGAGGCTTTTTTGGGGGGCGAGGAAACGCTCCGAAAACAGCATCAAAATCAGCCGGGGAAAAAAACCCCCAAATCCCCCGTCCTATGGCCCCAAACCCTTGACGGGCCTAAAAAGTACCAGAAGCAGACCTGGAAGCTTTCAATAGGTCCTCAGCTACTATGTAAAACTATCACATCGCAGAAGGTAATGGGGTGTGAAAGGGAACCCCCCTCCCTATAAAACCACTTAGAGGCAATGGTCACTATTCACTGCGGCATCCATGGGGTTTAAAAGTCGGTTGGGGTTTGTCCCTTCTTCACCTAAAAGAGGGTCTCAGACCCTGAGCCCCTGCTTCATCCAGCACAGGGCCCTGATCCCACCAACAAGAGCCGTATTGTGGTCCTTACGGGACCAACAAGTCACAAGCCGCAGACAACGGAAAGAGCGGTGCAAGCATGGCCGCCATCTCTCCATTCTACAGCCACAGACCAGGAAGTTAGGGGGTCGGAATACCCCTTTAAGGCCAGGCCCAGCAGCAAATCTGCAACATCTGCTCACCCTAGGCATAGCGAGCGGTGAAAATCATTACAAAATCCGCACTCGTACTACAAATCTGGGATGTCCCGGCCTGTTGTAATAACTGTCTGTACCAGAGACTTTGTGTGATGAGCCCCATTTGGGGAAAGGGGAAGACTTGTACGCGCTGTGAAAAGTTGGGCTACATAAGTAACCAGTCCATATGCCACAGCTGGTTGGAACACTATGCAGCTGATGCTGGAAACCCATATAGACAATACAGCTGAGATTTTGCTACAATGTATCCAGCCAATCCACCACCACCAGAATGGAGGACACGTCGGCGGCATTACATCCCTGTCGCCATATGACACGAAAGATGGGGGGAGCTGCAAAGGGGGATCGCTCGTGATGAAGGGGAGGACCACAGGGGCGGGTCTGGAAATGGGGACCTGCCGAAAACTAGACAAAGACAACAAGACCAAAATAAAGTGAAAACCATTGATGTGGAAACCCAAAAGGGATTGGGGGGTAGGGGAATGGGCAGTGACCATGACAGGAGCGTTACTGCCCCAAAGCCACCAGCGTCCTGCTAGCACAAACCAGGGGCCGACATGTGGGCCATGGGGCTAGTGGAAGCCCTTCCAAAGACCTATGAGCAGTTGTGGACTGGAGTACGGGGGACGTCCGTGGACAGGACCCCGATTTGAGGGGTTGGGGGGGGTGAACACCCATGGACAGGACCCACCACAAAATAAAAATAGTCACCAAAAATTTAATACAAACGCCCCCGGCGGGGGAAATTTCCACAAGGGTTAAGGGGTTTTACTGTGACTCTGACCATCACCACCATGACAACCCCATGGCGGCTAAACTGGATTCCACATTCATGGTCCATTTTCCCAATATTGTATACCACAAACCGCAGCGGCGGGTGGATTTACCGCACGTAGTGGGGGCGACTAAAAACACGACCCCCGTGTGGTTCCCCAAAGATTTTACGGACGCCCATTTATCCCGACGCATGTTGTGGGGTCTAACCAATCAAAAACTCCCCGCGGCCAGGCCGGGCCGAAAAAAACCGAAAGGGCTATGTTCACAAGGCTTACTCTGGGGCGTATTTACGGACGCATTCGCCCGAAAATAGTCAAAAATTTTGGCCGTATTTCGGTCGTAAATTTTTCCCCCATTCTTTCTTGGTGATTTATTTGCAAAATCCCCCCTCAAAAAAGGCAGGGGATTTAAATTTTAACCGAAATTTACCCCCCGAAAATCGTCGCGAAAATAGGCCTCTTTTGGTGAACGACGGGGCGTTTTTACTTGGAATCAATGAAATCTAATTGTTCACTATTTGAAAGTATTTGGGACGTATTTGCGGACGTAAATAAGCCGTGTGAACATAGCCTAATTTTCTCTGTCTTTTGGCTTTCGCCCGGTACAACACTTTGGGGGAGAGCTATTTAAGAAAAAACCATGGCCAATTCCCACGGCAAAAACCCTCTAGGCCTTGTTTCATTTTCCACCGCTGGTTTTCTAGGGCAAGCTTTCCATCAGGGCCGCGGCCCCCCCGTTCCCCGTGGGGGAAAACTGGATAGGTTTTACCAAATTAAAACTTAAAAAAAAAAAAAAATAAAAGAAAGGGAAATACCCCGTGTGAAAGCAGCCTTACAGCGAAGGTCATAAGATGGCGGATCTGCTGCAGATTCACAAATTAGTAATGGATGAAGCCTGGATTCTTGTACACCGACTTCAAGGGGACAAGTCAAAAACCACAGAAAAGGCTTAAAGGGGTTGTCTCCTAATTTTTATTCCTTCACCCCCGTCCTTTTTTCTTGGTTTTTTTTGAATTCGGGGCTGTTTACTGGTTCTATGGCTGCGTAGAAGCCAGGTTGTGCTATGAAAAACCCGTGCGGCGCCTATGGAAGATCAAACAGGGGTGTAGCTTAGCAACCAAGGGGTGGTGAGCCCCAAAAAGAGGGATATTTGGAATAGGTAGGACACTGTTAATGGAACCCTATTTCAAAAGTGCTTTTTTTTTGCAAGACTTTAAAATAAAAGCACGACCCTGTAGTGAAAACCCCTTTAATGCAGATTTTTTTTTTTTTCCGTTGGGGGAGTGGAGAAAGCAAAAAGTAAAATCCATAATCAATCCACACCAAAATCCACAGCAGATCCCGCCCTTTTTACCCTCAAGTGCACCGCAGTCCCACCATGGTCAGGGATGAGCACCGGGGGGGGGGTGGAAGCAGACTTTATCCCCCGGATGTAAGCTCGGTTTTATTGTATGACAGCAAGCAAGATCTGGGGGGGGGGGGGGGGGGGGGAGTGTAGAACTGACAAAAGTATATTGGAAAATTGATCCAACTGTGATTATTCAAAGAGCCTCATCTGCTGAAACTGGAACCTCCTTTAACTGTTCCACCGTCAGACCTGGGGTGATGGGGTTGGGACCCCCCGTCCCGTATGGTCATAGACGGGGGGGGTGGGGTTTGGGCCCGCCCCTTTTGGCATTTTGACGTGGGGTGGTTTTGGGGTTTTTGGGCCCCCCGCCCCGTGTGGCTCATAGGTGGGGGGGGTGGGGTTTGGGCCCCAGCCCTGTATGCGCTCAGTAGACATGGGGTGGTGGGGTTTGGGCCCCAGCCCTGTATGCGCTCAGTAGACGTGGGGTGGTGGGGTTTGGGCCCCCAGCCCTGTATGCGCTCAGTAGACGTGGGGTTTGGACCCCCAGCCCTGTATGCGCTCAGTAGACGTGGGGTTTGGGCCCCAAACCCCCGTATGCGCTCATTGGGGTTGGGGGGGGGGGGGTTTGGACCCCCGCCTTATGCCTCAGTAGCGTGGGGTTGGGGG